>OZ010611.1:27883254-27885754 GCA_963932145.1 Acanthosepion lycidas | reverse complement strand
CATATTTTATCTCTTTGGAATTTATATCTTACGATTCCTGGCAATCTTTATATATCTGACAAGAAAAATAAATATCAATAATTTTAATATTATATAGATATGCTCTGGGCAACGCATGGCCTCCATATACTATCAACCAATACTTCACCTTGGAGCGGTCTATCCAGTTCGCACCACCTGCACAATACAGGAGACGGCATTTTTCGGGTTATAATTCCATGTCAATCTCAGACTGCCATTCCACATTCTAGTTTCGTCTGTCATACCTTCAGAAGAGACTGTCATGCAAAGATCGGACTGTTAAACCACGTCAGCCTCTTCCCGCAAAAAGGACTGAATTTAGACCAAGTAAGTGGCTCGCTGGCTTCCCCTGTCTCTCTTGCCTTCAATATGCCCCGTGAATTTTCAGTATCCTTCTGTTGCCACTAGTTTTGTCCTCATCCACGAGGGGATCGTCCAGCATTCACTACCATTTAAGAGGATGGATACAACTAGTCTGTGGTATGACGATAAACTCCATCCGGCAGCAAAAATCTTGAGAAGCCTGGAACCGCCTCTTAATTGCTGTTGTTACTAGATCCTGACCCTAGGTGGTAGCACCTGTTAAGGATCGCGGCTATGGGCAAATAGTGAATCCCCCAAACAAAAACAAAACAATGAAATAGAAAAATACATTTTTTTTACCGTAAAAATACCAATAATACATTTTTATATAAAAAATGACCAACAATACATTTCTAAAGCAACAATGACTAACAGTACATTTTATAGCAAAATGACTAACAATATATTTTATCTGTAGTTGAAGGTATGTAATTGCGTTCAAAATATATTTAGGTGAAGCCATAAAATTGTGTTGAAATGATTTACATTTGGGCATTAAATGACCCATAGAGATTGATATGTCGCTAAATAAAATCAACAAACCAACCAACCAAAAATAATGAACTCTTTCATTACATTAATCCATATAATATCGTACAATAGCTTAAAGAAATCAAACTGCATATAACTTAAAAACTGCATAAAACACACATATTGCCACCTCTAGTAAACATATCTACACAAACTTGTATTTGCACAAAAGTTGAGCATGATCTACCATGTATTCAACTGTGAAAACAGAATAACATATTTTTATAACTTCAAAGCTCCCAAGAAAATTACATTTCGGCATTAACTGACCCATAAAGAGTTGATATGCCGTTAAACAAATCAACCAACCAACTACTACTATTACTTATTTACAATGGAATGCACAATCCCAAGGTTGCATAATAAAAACCGACGTCGCAAAATAATTTATAGTAAATATTTCTTAGTTATGCTATAACCAGATAATGTCGGAATTATTTCAACGGCGAGTAAGGGAGGTGGAAAAGGAAAGACGGTTTCAAGGCTTGCAACGAAAAGTCTGACGTTGCTTACAAGCGAAGTCTTCCTTGTAACAGTAAGAAAAGTTAAATGACTGGTAACACTCGTTACTCTTTTCTGCGTAACAAGCGAGTTTTTCAAAGGTTCTGTAGAGAAAAAGATACTGAACTTGCGACAAAAAGTAGCACCTTTTAAACTCTCAAGGTCTCGTTCAACGTGATTCATGGTCTCGCTCAACGTCATACGACGAGACCAGAGCGTCTATAAAAATCGTCAGTCCTTTGGCCCTGGTTCGGCCAGGGAGAAAGTCATTATTTTAGACGACGCCTACGCCAACAGAGCGCATACTTCCCTCTCCCGACCTACCCTCGATGAGTACAATATATTGTTCTTTTTTTTTTTAGTGACCACAATAATCGTACTCTGTATTGTTATTAGGTTGGTGCAAAAATAATGACGTGTTAATGTCGTTTTTGACGTTAAAAGATACGTCAAAAAACGACATTATTACGTCATTATTTTTGTACCAACCTAATAATATAACTATATTCTAAAGGTTTTAACGCTATTTCTTAGTTAATACCAATTTTGTTGCTGAAAACAGTGACTTAATAACATCATACACATAAATATAGACAGTTTGGACATAGTAATCAACACGACTGGGTGACTCAATTTCACGCTTCAGTGTGGTCTTCAGTTCTTATTGTTGGTCTCAAAAGCACATTGGTTCGTGAAATATCCACACTGTCTATATCTATAAACACTCTCACCGACAATTGGCACGCTTCCTTAATCAATAAAACAATTTGTAAACCATATATAAAAACACAAATTAGCGGGGAAAAACAACAGAAAGCCGGCCAGTTGACCAAAATAAAACTAAACAAAAAGAAAGACAAGAAAGCAAAAAATGATATATGAAAAAGTTTGGAGGAGGAAGAAACATAAACTAAAAAAAAAAGACCAAAAGACAAAGACCTGTCTGAAGAGTAAAAATAAGAAAACGGGGGCGGAGAGACACATAAAGAAAAGACCATTATCGATAGTATAGACCTAATTATAAACAATAATACTTTTGAATTTGACAGCAAAAACTATATCCAAACCCTAGGTGCTGCAATGG
>OZ010611.1:27875754-27878254 GCA_963932145.1 Acanthosepion lycidas | reverse complement strand
TCAGCCGGTCGCCCGACTTCGGACTGAACTCCCTGCTTCCTCTTGAGGCGCAGCATTTATTACGTATGGAATAGTCCATTATGTTATATGGGTAACGTCCCATAACATATATATATATATATATATATATATATATATATATATATATATATATATATATATCATGTTTGGGTTTATAAATTTTCATTTTATTTAGTTTAAAGTTATTTCAGAGATACATTTCTCGTGATTTTCTTTTTCATAATTTATGAGGATTTTTCTTTGCTTTTTTGTTTTGTTATTCCTGAGTATGACGATAAACTACGTCTTGCAACAAGACCTGTGGTCGGAATATTGGATATTTTGCAGTGTGTGGAACCACCCGTTAATTGTTGTCATTCCTAGGTTCACCTTAACCCTGGGTAGTAGCACGCGTTAGGGTCTCAGCTATGGACAAATAGTGAACCCTAAAACAAAAACAAAACACTATCAAAAAATATATAGTTTTATAGTAAAAGTACCGGTAATACGTTTTTATACAAAAACATTATCAACAATAAATTTTTATGGTATAATTACCCACAATACATTTTTATATAAAAAAAAAGTATATTTTTATATAAAAAAATTACCCACAATACATTTTTATATAAAAAATTACCCACAATACATTTACATATAAAAAAAATTACCAACAATATATTTTATATAAAAAAAATACCCACAATACATTTTCACATAAAAAAAATTACCAAGAATACATTTTTATATAAAAAATTATTCACAATATATTTTTATATAAAAAAATTACCCACAATACATTTTTATATAAAAAAATTTCCAACAATATATTTTTATATAAAAAATAATATTACCCACAATATATTTTTATATAAAATTTTACCCACAATACATTTTTATATAAAAAAATTACCAACAATATATTTTTATATAAAAAATTACCCACAATACATTTTTATATAAAAAAGTACCCACAATACATTTTCACATAAAAAAATTACCAAGAATACATTTTTATATAAAAAAATTATTCAAAATACATTTTTATATAAAAAAAAAATAACCCACAACACGTTTTTATATAAAAAATTACCCACAATACATTTTTATATAAAAAAATTACCCACAATACATTTTCATATAAAAAAAATTAGCAAGAATATATTTTATATAAAAAAATTTTTCACAATATATTTTTATATAAAAAAAAATTCATTTTTATATAAAAAAAATTACCCACGATACATTTTTATATAAAAGTAATATTACCCACAATATATTTTTATGCAAAAAAAATTAACCACAATACATTTTTATATAAAAATAAAATTACCCACAATATATTTTTTATATAAAAAATAATACTCACAATATATTTTATATTAAAAAAAAATAGCAATAACACATGTTTTATATAAAACAAAAAACTGAAAGTGAGATATCGAGAAAAGACGTGGCACGTGGAACCAGAATAATTTACCCCGGTGTACGAAATAAAGGATTCGGCTGGAAATTCGAAAATATATTCACCCGAGGAAGGCCGAAACATCGTGAATATGACAATAAAGATGAAGATAATAGACCGAAGAATGTAAATAGTGTAATTATTCACACTGTTTTTTAAATTTTATGTTTAATCTCCAAGTGAAAATCCAAGTTAACAATGGAATATTGTCGTGAAATTTAGTTGGTCACAATTACGGCTTCCCGTCGTTTTTGCGAGGAACAAATTTTAAATAATGTAATTCTACCTTAAATGTCACGAGACGATGAATGCTTTTTAATTAGCGAATTGATCTGACTTTGATTAATTTAATTATAAATCATTTTCGTTCATAATGATATTCCAGTGGCTTTCATTTTGTCTAATTTGCTTTTTCTACTTTATATTTAGTTAGCTTCTGAAAAGTTTTGCTTAAATTGTCTCTTAAACAATGAACTCGCTGACAGGCAGAAATAAGATGAAAACGAAAACGAACATTTAAATTGACAAAATGCAATGGCCCCATTTTCCAAAGCTGTCAGTCTAGGCTACTTTTCTAATAAATGTATAGATGCTATATTCAGGATCATCTTTGAAAGCAGAAATACGAAAAATTGAAACAACACTCGGAGTAATGCACGTATTCATAATTTGATCTCGCAACACGTTTACTGAAAGTCCGATTGTCATCGTGTATATAAAAATACTAGTTAAAATCAGTCAAAAAATTCAAATGTACCAATTCGGTTTACGAATTGCAAATCCGGTGTGCGCATTGTAAAATCAAAATACCAAAAATCAAACAAGTGAGGAAATTTAAATATCTAGGAAGTGTTTTGACAGAGGACGGAAATTGTGATAATGGGTAGCCAAAGTTGCATTCCAGAAGCTAAGCAGAGTGCTAAGAAATAGAAAAACTTCTCTAGAAATAAGGAAAAGAGTATTACGTGATATCTGTCCTTCTGTATGGCAGTAAGTGCCGGAAAATCTCCTCAAAGATGAAGAGACTTGAAGCAA
>OZ010611.1:27655754-27870754 GCA_963932145.1 Acanthosepion lycidas | reverse complement strand
GAGGATCGAACGTGACACTCTGTAGTTATGAATATATGTCTTCCGCCAGGTGTATAAATAGCGATGTCAGTCTACTGACTGGGGTGATTTTTGAGTGACTACTGAATGGAACTATCCAGTCGAATTAGTGTGAATTATTGTGCGTCGATGATTTGGGTTTTGATTTAGGTTTTACCGGACATTAAGCCGAGCTACTAACAAAGGTATTCACTGAAATGGTTAATTATCTTTGGATGACTTTTACTTCTTTGTTCTCGTTAAGTATATATTTGCGGTTGTAATTAAATACTGTTTTTATCTTAACAATGAAGTCTTGAGTTATACTTAATTATTAACGGTCACCGTACGTCACAAAAATGTTACAATAATTTATTGTCATTGACTAATTTGATATATTATTAATTTCATGTTATAAATATGATATCTCATTGATTAATTAATCTGGTGTGGTATTAAACAATTTGATCTTTTTTTTTTTTTAATCATTGTGACGCTTAATATTTTATTAATTTAAATTTAATTAATTTGATGCGGTTTTAATTTATTCCGTCAAAAATTAATTTCATATACTATTAATTTGATGTTATTAATTAATTAGACATGACTTGATTAATTAATTTAACCGCTTCATGACTCTAACAGTTCTTCTTTCTTTTTAGAATAAAAGGCAGCAATGTCGACATTTGTAGAATGTAAAAGGTTTTTTTTTTTTTTTTTTTTACTTCCGAAACTGCTTAAGCTGGATTAAACCACATGTCGGGGAAGGACTGTCATAAAACGATTTTTTTTTTTTTTTTTTTTTTTTTGAACGGCAAAATACGCAAAATCAGCATCTCTCAGGAAGGAAGCGTGTACATTGCAATGTACTTTAATTCAGACTGGAAGAAAATGGTGTGCAAAAGTTTCTAAAGAAAAAAAAAAAATATTTCTTCTCGTCTCCAAAAAGTAATGAAATAAAATGAGATTTATTCAGCATTTTCATCGAAATTACAAACTAGACATCGTTTCACTTTTTTCTGTGGGGTAAGCCGATTTGGATTCTAACAGTTATATCGATCACACGGCTAGTGATCTCTAGTGCTGCACAATATAAGTTTATACCACTGATATTTAGAAAAACTTAAAACGATTACTTGGTTACTTATTCTAGTGCATCATTTTACTTACAACTTGACGCAAACAATAGTCAGTGTATTATTTGAACAAATCAACCGTAAATAATCAGCAGTCTCTTTTATTTCCTTTATAGTAGGCACCCGTTTATCTCGCGGAGCACCCTGTTTAGTCTAAATTCAGTCTTTTGGTGGGTGGGGCTGGAGTGACTTCTCCAGGGCACGGGCCTGGGCGGTCGTATATGGCGCCCGTACCACGTACCCCTCCCACCTCTCGGTCATACCGACAAGACACAAAGGAATGCAGGGCATTATATTTGGGGCCGACATGGCAGTAGAAGTTACTCAATGTTGACAGCAAACCTCCTTCAGGGATCCATTTTAGATTTTCTCTCTGGGTTTTGGATATGACCACAAGGTAACGGGGGTTTAAAATCAAGGTTTGAGAAACACGGGGTCGTATTATACTCTTCTTCTTTTATGTGCCGTGTCCCTTCAGGACGTAGGCGATCATGGCTCTCCACTTTGCCCTATCCCTTGTAGCACTCAATATGTTTTGTCCTTTAGCTACTTCTCCCAAACCCTGTCCCGTCATCCACTTCCTTAATCCCGCTAGGTATGTCACGCGTTGCTTTGCCTTGTCTCTCTTTCCCTCTATCTGCCCTGTGAGTATCAGATTCTCCAAGCCCTCCATTCTTGTTAAGTGTCCCAGAAATTTCACCTGCCTCTTCTTGGTGTTAAGTATAAGCTTCCTCCTTGTTTGTATCCTCACCAAAACCTCATCGTTGCTCACATGTTCGGCCCATGGTATCCTCCGTTGCTTCGAGTCTTTTCTTCATCATTGAGGAGACCACCCAATATTCGTTGCCATAAAGGAGGACAGATATCACGTAGCAATACTCTTGTCTTTGTTACAACGAAATCGTCCTGTCTCGTAATACTCTGCCCAGCTCTTGGAATGCGCCTTTGGCCATCCCAATAAGTCTTCGGTTTTCAGCGTAAGAACACTTCTGAGCTATTTAAATTTCCGAGTCCGTTTGATTTTAGAGTCCGCGGCCCGTAAATCACATTTCGGGCACATCTTTGGTTTTAGCTTGAGACACAAAGGGGGTCGCATTATATTCAAGGGTGTAATTTGTCCCCCATTTTTAGCTTCGGAAATAAGCGGTCGTATTATACAAAAGAAAATACTGCAAGTGTTGCGTTAGTTTATTGCTGTAAAAAGAATGATTAATTTGTGATATGACCCGGAAAAGGATATATTTGAACGAAGTAGCTAAGTGGTTTGGGCTACTATAACCAAGTAGAATATGGTAGCAGTAATCGACTGGTACGCGTCGTAGTCGCAGGTAAGAAGTGTAGATCAATGGCGTAGTCCAATGGGCGTCGTTATAGACTTAGCTCTCAGACTAAGGCTCTTTGACTCTCCTACACGTCCGTTGGTATTTATGGCGGACACCAGCCAATCATATTCCAGTGAGGGGGACACAGGTGTATGCATATTCCATTATATCAATTTGTTGGACCAAAGACAGATTAGTTTTGTCTCTTCTCTTTTTATGTAACGTATCCCTTAAGGACGAGAGCGATCATGGCTCTCCGCAACTTCCTATCCTATATAACACTAAGCAATATCTGTCCTCTCACTATCTCTGATAGATTCTGTTCTGTAACCCATTTAGACAAGCTCATTAGGTATTTTTCGATACTTCTTTCAAAATATCACGTGAGTATCAAATTCTCCAAGCCTCCATTCCTCATTCTTTTCCTATGTGCCACGTCACTTCAAGACATAGACGATCATGACTCTACACAACCTTCTATCTGGTGTGGCTCTTAGCTGTTTTTCTCCCTTTGCTAAGGACCCCACCCCATTTCGTAATCCATTACACAACCACGTCAGGTAAATGTCTCGCTGCTTTCCCCTGTCTCTATTGTCCTCAGTATGCGCCGTGGAGATTAAGATTTTCAATCCCTACTTCCTCGTTATATGTCCAAGGAATTTCAGCTTCTTTTCCTGATTCTGAGTAGAATTGTTCTTCTTGTTGCCGTTTTCTTTAAAACTTGCTTGTTGCTTACTCGTCCCATCCCTGGAATGCTCAGTATCCTTCTGTAGAACAATATTCTGTTTCTATTTTTTTACTTCTTCCTTAGACAAATTGACCATTATATGTCCCGAAATTTTCAATTTTGTCTTTCCTATTCTAAGTATGAATGTCTTTTTTGGTTTCCATTTTCCTGACATTTTCCTCTTTTCCATCCGTTGTATCCTCATCATCCTTCAGTAGAGCCACATCTCTGTTGTTTCAAGTTTCTTCTTCATCTGTGAGGATACTCTCCAGCACTCATTTCTATAGATAACGAATGATATTACGTAGCAGGTCAGCACTCTTTCCTTTGTTCCTAAAGAGATTGTTCTTAATACTTTATTTAGTTTTCAGAAGGCATCTTTCGTTATTCCAATACGCCTTCGGATTTCGGTGTCACATTTTCCGTTTTCTATTAAAACACTTCGTTGATATTTAAACTTCTGTACTTGCTTGATTTTGACTTCTCCAATTCGTAGCGCGCATCTTGGGCCTACCATCTTCTTGACTATAGTACATTCTATGTTAGAATAAATAAAAAACGTTAATATTTATTCAGGTGCGAGGGTAAGTTAAAAATTATCCGCACATTCGCCATAAGATATCTTTTGCTTGTACTTATAGTTGGTACGGTTGTGGTCACGTGATAGAAGTTTGAGGTTGATCACGCAAGTTTTCTTGCTGCCGTTACAGTGTAAACATACCCGCTCCACTAGCAGTGTACACCAAGGAGGAACAAAAGCAATGATCCGATTTTCCCTGGTCATAAGGCTGTATCAGGGGCTGAAATTAGTCATAGGCTTTTAACAGAATACGGCGACACTACATTACCGCGTATGAGTGGATTGAGAAGTTTAAAAGTGACCGGAAAAAAGTGACACACAAAGAAAGAGCAGAACGCCCGTCAACCTCCACCACTGACGAGGAGATTCAGCAAGATCGAGAGATGGTACTGGAAAACCGGCGAATTATCGTCGATGACGTAGCATGTTCTCCGCAGATAGGGATCACTACACTTTGTTCCGCCTTGGTGCACACTATTAGCGGAGAGGCCATGTTACCCTCGTAAATGAATTAACCTAAAAATATAGAAAAGTTAAATGAATATCTTGTTTGTAGTCTTGGATGCTTTATAGAAGGTGAAGACGTCTATTAATTTTTTTTTTTGTTTTTTTTTGTGGAAATTTTCCGATTATTAAGATCCACACCCTGATTATTAAAATCTCAAAGACTAATCCGTTTATAATTTTTCTCTTTCTTGCATTTAAATAATTTTCCTACCTAGGCTTTTGTTATAGTAACCCAAGTTTGTGACATATTGAGTTTGACTGAATAATTCAATGATTTTTTACTGTTTATCAACCCTTTGAAAGTTATTAAAGCCGAAACGTGTTGTATAAATAATTCTTTTTTGTGGATGTGGGCGGGGGGGTGAATATTGCATTAAAAATTGTTTGGAGATAACAATTTTTCTAGATACACATTCTACGATTTAACCCATAGCTGAGGATAGAAAAAGTATTTATGTTTGCCCAATGCCATTTACACATAAGGAAACGTAACAAACTACCGCAATTCGCAAAAAAAATTCTAACCACCCGATTATTTAGATCCCGCCGATTATTAAGACCCCACACCTCGATTATTAGGCTGATTTCTCTCTCGCTGATTTCAAACTATTAAATTTTGACCAACATTTGTGCGGTAATATTGTATTTTTACGCAGGGTCCAAGGATAAAAGCTGTCCTATAAATGCTTTGTTCTAGAATTAATAGAAGTAAAACCGGAGCTACTTTGGCTTGTTATCTACATGTCATGAATCTACTTTGGTTGCGATCTACACTCCTATTCAACTTTTTACTCGATGTCCTGTTTATAGCTAGAATATTATTAATAGAAAATATTTTTAATATTTTAATTATATTTTCTCTGTTATGTTTTACTATATAGATATCATTACAATTTAAAATTTGTACGGTGTAGATATTTTTCCTTTGTAAATAACATACCAAAGTAGTACTCACACATGCCATCCTAACAGTTCAAACAAGTGTCGGAAAGCAAACTTACTCGACCACGCGCCCATATTTGAATGTATATTGAATATTCAAATAACAAATATACCAACAACAAAACTGGACTGTGGCAACACGTCATCACGTGTTAGTGTTGCAGCAATATGATTGGCTTTGACTTAGTTGTTAGTCTTGGTAATTTATCCACTTCGTTGGCATCGATATTGTAGCGAGAGACAAAAATGTTATCTCTCCTTGACAGTAAAAACAATTATAAATATTCACGAGAATAAAAAAAAAAACAGTCTCGTGACCTGACGAGAACGGCACGTTAATCAGGAGAGAAAACCTTTCTCTTTCTGCACTGTGAAGTTGTAAAAACAAAGCGCCCACATTTCAAGCTCGTGACAAACCAAACAGATAAGTACAAAATTCATATTGTTTTGCTACATAGTCTTTTGCAAGTAGGTACATGCTAACTTTGTATTAAGAATTTCGCATATAAAATATATACAAGTGCTTTTATATGAAGACTTTTGTGTTTTGTTTGAATTTTATGCTGTCGTATATTTCATACGCTTTAAACGGGGTCTATGCTACGTATCCCTGCACAACAATATTATCATTAACCGATTTCTCATTATGGCTCTACAAAAAAGGTTTCATGAAATAAATGACCATAAGTTTTGTACATTAATGCACGTGTCCCCCAACTAGGTATATATGCTGATGACGCAACTTTTTATTCATGTCTTTAGTAGACGATCTAAAAAAAACAACCTACAAAGTATTGTTAACAGGGGCAAGAAATGGCTTAACAGCTCCGAAACGAAACAGCTCACTTTAATCTTTTTTTCTTTTCATCAGCATGGCTGATGTTAGCCTCCATGAAACTGACTCTTTGTACCTTCTAGGGCGAAAGTTTTCCGCTGACAAGAAGGGTAAAATATATTTCTATGTCTGCTGTGAGGGAAGTTTTTTTACCAGAATCTTACACCATTTGTTCATGCATTGAGTATTCAATGTATTGTCACATCTGGTCTGATGCTGTGTATTCAGGGATCCTTTAGAAAATTCAGAGAATCTGCAATGATATCGGTTCTGTTCTAGCATCTCCGTAACGTAGCTTTCATGTGCCTTTTCTATAAATATTTTCATGGCAATAGTTCTCATGTGCTTTTCTCTTTGATATCTCGACTTGGAGCGCAATACAAACTTGGTGGAAAGGTCTCATAATTTTACACTTGGATAAACGTAACCGTATGTTCCATGTTATGCTTCTTCTTTTCGCTTGTGAATCTCTCTTCTGTTTTCTTGATTTTCAGTCAACTTTGACCTTCAAAAATTTAAATGCAATATCAATCACCATATTCTGTCTCCTTCATTCTTCTTCTTCTCTTTTGTTCTCTCTCCTTAATAGTGTTTTTCTTTTTCTCATATACTTTCACACTCAGTACCCACTTGCGTCTTTTCACCGCAAGCAAGACAATAATGTCTTGCTTGCTGTGAAATGATTTTAAAAAAAGTTATTTTTAGTGTGTCATTTCTGGACCCACTTCGGTAATAATGATTCGATTTAATTAAATGTTTGTTTGTGTTTGTTGTTTGACAAGCTGAAAATCAAATTCTATTAACATCGAAATAGAAAAGAAAAAATTACAAATTTTAGTATGATATAATAATAATAATAAAACCAATTTAAATAACAACAACAACAACCACAACAATAATAATAACAAAACTAACTTAAATAACAACAACAACCACAAAAATAATAATAATAAAACTAACTTAAATAACAACAACAACAATAATAATAATAATAACAAGAAATAGCAAGAACAATAATAATAATAAAATTAACTTAATAACAACATTAATAATAATAAATAACAACAACAATAATAATAATAAAATTTTAGCTTAAATAATAATAATAATAATAATAATAATAATAATAACAATAAAGCTGTCAAAATACAAGAACCTTGAAATAGAAATCTCAAAAATATGGCACATGGGAACATCAACAATCCCTGTTGTAGTTGGAGCCCTAGGAATGGTTGGAAAAGATTTCAGCAGACTAATTGAAGGGATTCCTAGAAGCCCATGCCTAAAAGAGATACAAAAAATTGTTCTGACAAGTACAGCCCACACTTTACGAAGGGGTTTGTCTAATTAATTAATTAATTTTTTTTTCAGTGAAAAGTGTCATGATTCCATTTCTAACCTTAGGTCCCTGGGCGGGACCCGGAAAGAAATGTGTAAATGCCAGAAATCAAAGGAAATAATAATAATAATAATAATAATAATAATAATAATAATAATAATCATAATAATAATAATAATAATCAGTGACGACATAGGTATGGACTTCGGATTAGATAAATGTGCAAAAGTAACATTCAAGAAAGGTAGAATTACGGAAACGCCCTTAATAGATTTAGATTTTGTCACAAAGATTAGGGAATTGGAGCATGATGAAGCTTATAAGTACCTAGGAATTAGCGAAGGAGATGGCATACAACACTCCCAAATGAAGGAAAAAAATAAGAAAACAGTACTACAGGCGTGTACGTCTGGTACTAAATACTGAACTAAACTCAAAAAACAGAATATCAGCTATAAACACATTGGCTGTCCCTGTGGTGCAATACAGCTTTAATGTCCTTAACTGGACCATGGCTGAAATTAAGCGAATGGACGCCAAAACGAGAAAGCTTCTCACTTGCTATCGCATGCATCATCTCAAAGCTGATGTTGATCGTCTGTATGTGCCCAGATCCAAAGGAGGCAGAGGATTAGTTCAACTAGAACTGTCCTACAAAACTACAACAATTGGCCCCCAAAGATACTTGGAAACTACAGAAGACTGGGTGATGGTATGCGCCAAGGTACATGAAAGTAGTAAGCGTCTTTACTCCGTAATAAAAGAAGCCAACAAATTCAAAATGGAGTTTCAAATGGGCGTAGAGATGCAACTACAGCACAATACACCGGCTGAAACTGCAAAATATTTAAAAAAGACAGCAAAGACGAATGCAACCGACCAGAAACAGAGCGATGGCAAGATAAACCACTTCATGGCCAATACTCTGCCCGTACCAAACAAGCTGATGTAGACAAAACCCGTACCCATCAGTGGCTACGCAGTGCAGGGTTGAAAGCGGAAACTGAAGGTTTTATCCTTGCTGCGCAGGACCAATGCTTGCTAACTAGGAATTATCAAGCACATATACTAAAATATTGTATCACTCCAAAATGCAGATTCTGTGATAAATATCCAGAAACGATTGATCATAAAAACCGACATGATAGAGTGGGCCAATATCTGCACTGGAAAATCTGCAACTTCTACGGGAAGGAAACTGAAAGAAACTGGTATGAACACCAGCCAGACCCGGTTACGGAGATAAGACCTGTTACAATTCTATGGGACTACACAATTCACACTGACAGAACAATCAAGGCCAACCGCCCAGATATTGCTATTAAAGACCACAAACAAAAACGGTGCCTCCTTATTGATATGGCAGTCCCTGCTGACTGCAATGTATCTTTGAAGATATTCAAAAAGCTGTCAAAATACAAGGACCTTGAAATAGAAATCTCAAAAATGTGGCACATGGGAACATCAACAATTCCTGTTGTAGTTGGAGCCCTAGGAATGGTTGGAAAAGATTGCAGTAGACTAATTGCAGGGATTCCTGGAAGCCCATGCCTCAAGGAGATACAAAAAATTGTTCTGACAAGTACAGCCCACACTTTACGAAGGGCTTTATCTATGTAATTTTTTTTTTTTTTTTTTTTTTTGTCAGTGAAAAGGGTCATGATGCCATTTCTAACCTTAGGTCCCTGGGCGGGACCCGGAAAGAAATGAGTAAACGCCAGAAATCAAAGAAAATAAATAATAATAATAATAATAATAATAATAATAATAATAATAAAGATTAGCTTAAACGATAAAATCATCGTCGGTTTGTAAATTTGATGACATAGTCATTGTGAGTTTAATCCCTGAATTGTGTAGCACGGGTGGGCAAGAATAGCCAAGAAATACATAATGAGATCTTCTGAGACATTTCCACCCTCCACCAGGCGAGATGTGGCGAGTCTCTCACTGCTATATCGCTACTACCATGAAAGTACTCGGACGAACTACATTCCTTACTTCCACCAGGTTTAACCTTCATGTCTAGGACCCGCCATGCCACTTACATAGTATCAAACCACTCACATTGCCTCCGTATTCCTTCGGCGGGATGTAAATTCCACTCAAACTGCTTCTTCCTATGCAACAGAATCCCAAGAGGATGTTTCCTCGATCACTAAAATCTTAACATGTTCAAGTCTAGAATCAACTGTTAACTTCTCCTCTTATAAACTACCACTGATCGTAACCGACTACCTCGAGTGGCCCCGTACCGAGTACACGGTGAACCTTACTGTAAAAAAATATACCTCGGAATGAGAAAAATCAACCGCTATAGATTAAAGTTTTTCAGTTCAAAATTCCCTGAAAGTTACCCAGTCAAAACATTTTGATAACAGCAAAGATGAGGACATTAGTCTGAAAGTGACTAATAATTACTCATCCCAGAAAAGGTTTTATTTTGTTAAAAAGTATCATGTATACAGAAATTTCTAGGATGCAGAATGAGGAAAGAGGACTTGAAGAATTTGAGACATATTGAAAGCACAAGGAAAAAATGCCAGTAACCTACCTAACGTGTTTGAGAATATGGATCCTGAACAGTGATTTGGAAGGAAATTGGAAAAACAAAAGAGTTACAAAAGATAGGAAGTTGTGAAGAGCGTTGATCACCTATATCTTGAAGAGAGACAAAGTCATAAAAAAAAAAGGTGTTCATTAAAGGGAAATAACTCTTTATGTTTTTGAGAAAAGTAATCTCCCTTGAAAAAGTTAGTTATCTCCCTTAAATTGTTTTATTGTTGATGTAATTTAGTTAACATTTTGCAAAGTAAAGCAATTTCAATTTATTCCTGATACGTAAATTTGGATTAACACACAAATTCTCATCAGCTCACTTTTTGAAGCAATCTGCTTTTATCGATTATAGGTTAAAAGCTGAAATTAATGTCGGATTTTTGTTTTCATTTTATAAATAGTAATGGATTTTTAAAACGTTCGGTATTTGTGGATGAAAATCTGTTTTAAAAATGTAACGATCCGGTTATCATTCAGTCATTTTTTAATCGCCAAATTCAAACATTTTCTTTCATGATCCTGAATGAATTTCATCTATTCCCAAGCATTTTTTTCTTAAATGTTTTCTTGTCTGATTTTTGCTACACCAATAATAGTTATTCCGATTCCAAAAAGAATTTCTCGAGATTTCATAAAATTAAACGAGTGGAGAGTAGACTATTTATATATATATATATATATATATATATATATATATATATATATATATATATATACGCAAAGATTTTCTAAAAAGAAACGTTTCAAAAATAATTTAATTCATTTTTGAATGAGTCCTGAAAGTTTCACAAAAATCCAACAGTTATCTGATTTTTGCAAGAATTTCCAAACCAATGTTTGTTTATGTTTCAGCGTTTTTTTGTTAAAAATAGCGTTCAGATTTCCCCTACAAATCTATGCACTCGCGTTAACAAAAAAAGATAGATTTTTAACCAAAACCTTACAGCTTTCTAAAAAGAATGAAAAATATATTTTTATATAAAATATCCTTTGATCTTTCCTAAAGATAGAATTAATTTCCAAAATAAGACAAAGTTTTTGACGTTATCCGGGATTTTTTTGGCGGTGGGGGTGGGGGCAGTACCTAAAGCGTCATTTGGTTGACATTTGAAATGACAGGTAAAACTCATTCTGACACTATGGATAATTTATTGAATTTACTCTATTGTAAAACTCTGGAATAAAACGAACTGACTCAAGGGTATGAAATAAATAATATATTTTTTATTTATTTTCTTTAGAGTGATGAGTGAGTCCTTTTGATATTCAGTGTCACAAAAATGTTCGTTTATAAGGCGAATATTGATAGTAGGATATCATTTGAGGAAGTCTGTAGTTGGTAGTTTTTAAAGTCAGACTATAGTAGGGGTAATAGTAATATTAGAAAGTAGGTCAGTGTGAATCTACAAGAAGCGGAAATATCATTAGCAGATGATCTCTAAACTACTTCTTCATTTGTCACGCATCTCCGGTTTCTCTGCGGTAGTGTCTGTTCATCGCTTTCGTCTTCCTTTCTGCTTCTATTAGGTTGGTGCAAAAATAATGACGGTTTTTGACGTTAAAAGATATGTCAAAAAACGATATTATTTTTGCACCAGCCTATTAACAGATCAGATTTGTCAGCCCTTTGACCAGGCAACTGAACTCTGGCACGAACACAGGATACGGCTAACATCAAAAGTCTCTTTGTTTTAATTTTGTTGATATTATTTTCCGGCGTTCCTTCCATTTTCTTTTTGTTTTTTTTTTCTAATAACGGAAGTTATGCGATGGGCCTCCTTGATTCTTGGTATTTTTCAGTCACAAATAAGTAGACTTTGTTCCTGCAAGCTACCGGCGTTTATCGGTCGGGTTCAGTCTTTTCTTCTTTCTCTTTTTATTTTAGGGTTATCTTCTACTTAGTTGAGAGAAGTATAGATAGAAAAGTTTGGTGAGAGAGAAGGATGTTAAAAGGAAAGCGCGAATGCCTTATTTTTATTTGAATGTTTTTTTTTATTTCGTGTTTAAATTTTTTTATCGGGACTCACTATAACAGTAAAAAAAATCATAGGAAATATTAGCCTTTTTCATATTTCACAGGCTGCTCGACTTTTCCATTATAGATTGGCCATGCATTTCGAATGTCCACGCAAACATGTATATGCAAAAAAACTGAGTATCTACCATATATTCAGTTATGACAGCAGAATAACAAATCATATTACTTCCAAGCTCGCAAGAAAATTTAATTTCGGCATTAAATGACCCATAAAATGTTGATATGCCGTTAAACAGACAAATCAAATAAATCTAGGTTAGTCTTTAAGGAACGTAAGTTATTTGACGTTCTGAAATGACACCAAAGCTTATTCTAATATCTCTTAAGAGTGAACCCAGTACATATCAACTACACTTCTCTGGTATTTCCAGGAATGAATAGCAAACTACGTTTGTGTTACGCCAGATTTTCAAATTCATAGTATTTGCAATTCTGTTTTTGATTTGATCTAAACGAAATTTAAGTGCCGGTATATTGAAATTTCAAGAAAATTAATAATTGCCTTTGTTTTTGTATCTTTGCAGTCTTACTTGGAAAAAGGGTTGTTCGTTTTTGTTTACGGTGCAAAGGATTCCTTGGTAGATTTTCTACATATTGATAACCTGATTTCTGCGCATATTCTTGCGGCAAAGGGTCTTACGGCCGAGAAAAACTTTATTGCTGTAAGTATCTTCCAATTTTTTTATGTACACACACGCATGTGTACATATATATATATATATATATATATATATATATATATATATATTGCACCCATGAAGATGATCTTGGAAAAAGATCGAAAGTACTTGGGAAGTAAAAATAAAAGAAATTTAAATAGCTGTAGCACATTTCCCTCATCGTTTAACATCAATACACGAAAGGCTATTCGTGAGTAAGAACGGATTTTATTAAAATTTAGCAGACATAATGTCTGTAATTTATTCAGAGATGTCTAAAAGAGAATTTGTTGCTTAAATACACACACACACACACACACACACACATATATATATAGAGAGAGAGATAGATAGATAGATAGATAGATAGATAGATAGATAGATAGATAGAGAGAGAGAGAGAGAGTGTCCGCCAAAAATATATACTCACTTCAGGAAAGGAAAAACTTGCATTGATATTGTGCTACTAAATTTATTCAGACATCACCTTTGAATGGTGATGATATTTCATCATTCTAAAAACAACCTTTCCACCACAAGCAAAGACAGTAGGGTCAGGACAGTAGAGTAGAAGTAGAAGACCACTAGTAAAAAGGAACAACACAGACGTATCTTCTTCGCTACGTAAAAATCAACAGTTAACGGTTTTAAATGCTTCCCTTGACCACGAAATTCTCGGAACAATTAAAATAAATTAATTTTGCCCAAATTTTAAAGAAACAAAACGACAATAACGCTGAGAACATTTAACACACAAAAACCAAATATTGTAAATAACATCACGAAAAGAAAAATACGCATTCTTGTCATTAATTTCAACACGTGTCACAAAGTCTTATTGTTTAAATTATTGTTATTCGTTTTATTCATTTCTTTTCAAAAACAGTAACAAAAAACAAAAAAAAAAAATGAAAAGTATTCCTCTATCAACTACAAATGCATATAACAATGGGGTAACTTACTTTAACTACTTCAACATTCAATCCCGTTACAGACTCTACAATCACAAGAGATGCTCAAAATGGTGGCCTTTAGCTTCCAGACATTTATTCGTACGGCGAACTACAGATTGGGCAAAGTGTCCAGTGGAATTTCTGCACGTGCATTTTCAATTTCTTGTCTAAGAGCCGCCAATGTAAGGTCCTTTGACGAGAAAATATCGTACTACAGTAAACAATGTTATCCCAATTTGATATGATTACGAAAGCCAATTCTTTTCCTTTCCTGAAGTGTGTATACAATTTTTGGCGGACCCTATATATATATATATATATATATATATATATATATATATATATATATATATATATTGAGTTGGATTGATGTGAGTTTGTGACCCTGGGTTTCACGCTTTTGCGATCGTCAGACAAACTGATTAATTTTTTTAAATTTGGGGTTTATGTAGATTGTGTATATTAGTGTTATTATGGAAGTGGTGAGGGGAATCGTCGTCGTGATGTCACTCATGCTAGCGCAAACATAGATGCATGTCCGTACACCCGATGAGGTACGCAGACACACATACACACTTGCTCGTCCGTCGGTGCTCATACAGATATAAACATATGTGGACAGTATGGGATTTGACATATGTATGTATATGGGTGGTGCTGTCTCTATACATACGCATTTGTATGTTGAAATTCAAAGATCGGAAGTGTAGCGAAAATTTCTCGTGAATGTCTCGTGAATGTATACATGTCAGCAATCAGAGCATTTTTCTATTTTTCCGCTGAATAATATTTCCTCGCATGCACGTATATATGTTTCACACACACACACACACACACATATATATATATATATATATATATATATATATATATATATATATATATATATATGTATGTATGTATATATATATGTATGTATGTATATATACAAGGTAATTTTGTTAAATTCTGCCGACAAATACTATTTTTAAGATGTTTTACATCGAGATCAAAATCGCGAATAAACTGTCCTACGTTCCTGTTTTGTCCTTTTTTAGTTCTAGTAATTTCGACCGCCTCAGTTATTATCAAGAACTTGGTGTTGCCTGTGCACTAGATAAGATTCTGTTGGCTATATTTTGGCAATTTCTTGGAACGCTGGGATTCAAATCAATCTACAGTGTGAAACTGTTACATGAAACTAGACCGCGCCAATTCGCTCGTGTAGTTAGTTTGATTCTCGCTGAAAACCAGACGAAACTAATCAAGTGAGAGCAGCGTTTAACCTTTTGCAGCAAGAGTTGAGTAGCACCTTCCAACTGAGACTTGAAGGTTGCGGCCGCTGAAAAGGAAGAGTGGGGAAAAAAACCGAATAGGGCTCGGTTAGCATTTTTATGACTTCTGAGATTTTTGGTTGTACCCTTTTGATTACATCTGTTGCTGCTACTGATGAATTGAGCGAAGTAAGGAAGCCCTCACATGCCACAATAACCAACAAACGACATAGTTTCTATAGTCACCAGTGTAATGGGGCAGTTCTTTGTTTTAGACAACGGAATAAGTTGTTTGCTTTTTTCGTAAAAGTAAACAGATTTATGATTTTTTTGTTTTGTTTTGTTTATCAACTAATAAAATCATCCTTTGTTATTTTTATTTAAAAAAAAGATAATTATTTATATTTAAGCATATATTTTATTTTTTTTATTTTGTCAGAGTGGACAAGCATATTTCATCTCAGATGGGAAACCCATAAACAACTTTGAATTTTTTAGACCTTTGGTAAATATCTACTCTGTTTCTTTTTTGTTTACTTTCTCTAAAACTTCATCGATACAGGCCTATCGACTTAAAATCGTAAAACCTAATGATTTAATTATATCCGGCAAAAGGAGCGTGGAACCACCTTTTAATTGTTGTTCCCAGGTCCACCCAGACCCCGGGGTGGTAGCACCGATTAGGGTCCCAGCTCTCGGCAAATAGTTAGCCCCTAAACTGGGGTCAAAATATTATGAAAGTATAAAAATAGATTTTTATAGTAAAAATACCAGCAATACATTTTTGAAAAAAAAATATTATCAGCAATACATTTGACTCTCGACATCAGCAATACATTTGACCCTCTTCACAAAAATACGTCAATGAAACCTGATTTCTTACAAAGAATATATATTCTATCCATAAGAAGAACTTATCCTAAAAATTTTATCGGCATTACATAATCTATTGAGGTTGATATGCCGTAAAACAAAATAAAATAAACCAAACCAAACAAAAGTGATTATTGATTTAGATATCTAACTTTAAAAAACAGAGGAACAGAAGGATTCCAAAAACAAAACAAAGATGTTAACTCTAAAAACATCATTCTTTGAATTCATAGCAGTTATTTCCAACGGAAGCATGTTTTTAGACTCAATATATCAACCCATTTCAGGTCAGTGACTGTTTAATAACGAACCCCAGTTTGGTAAATCTATGATCGAAAAATGTTATCTCGGCAATAATTTAACTAAATCATGGCTCGAAACAGCGAAACGGTTTTTAAAAAATGCAGATGGGATAGAAAGTATTTTTACTTGGTAACTCTTAATGGGGACAATCTTGTAAAAACTGTCCAACTCAGCGAAAGCCCAGCGTTTAAAAAGTCAACCGAGAGACCACTAGTTACGAACCTAGATAAAGTTTAAAAGATATTTTTAATAAAAACGATAATATTAAAATTGTATGAGGAAAAAATAATTAAAATATTAAGATAGTGTAAGAATATAGAGATTATTTTAATAAAAAAAAAAATTAATATTGAATTGTAAGAATAATCAAGAAAATTAAAATGTTACCAGGGTCGGGCGTCAGAGTCTCACGCCCACCAAAAAAATAACTTTGATACTGGTCCTCCTTCTCTACAACATGTCTATTTCAAAATAGGAAAATTGGTGGGGAAGGGTAGCACTTTTCTTTTTTTTTTAAATTAAACAAAAATCAGGGAATTATCGAATTTAAATGAAAATTTCACTACATATTCGTTAATTATTTACTTTTTTTAATCAATAGGTTTTTATTTAAAAAAAAAATATCTGAGAAAATGTAATAACCAACAAAATTTTCATGACTAAATTTTACTGGAAAAAAATTGTTTATGATGCAAATTTTTACATTTCCATAAAGACTAAACGCCGACGTGTCACCGCTGAAAAAAAAAGTTAAAAAAAAAAGTTAGACAAAGATCCCAACACAATACAAACGGGATTGTCTATATTTCTGTGATGAGGTATTATGTACATTATTTACATTATTCGGACTATTATCCTCATCTTTGCCGCCATATGTATCACAACGTTTCGGCCGTTGTACGCACCGGTCTTCTTCAGGTGGTTAAAATGTCGAACTGAACCCTTTATTTCGCTCACTGGGGTAGATATGAGCTCTGGTAAAAACATGAAATGATAACAGCAAAATTGCAATATGAGCACTGGTAAAAATGGTTGCTGAAGACATTAGGTTTATAATACCCAGAAATTCATACCCAGATGTCCTCAAGGACACACGTGGATAAAGCACAGTGGATAAAGGCGTTGGTTAGATCCAGTGACAGGACCCAAAGAGTGTGAGTTCAATACCCGGTTAAGGCAGTGGAGAACTTTCAGAGGGAAATTAACAGGAGATAACTGATAAATGACATCCATTAAAAACCTTTCCTTTTCCTCAGGCTTTCAGCCTTACCACCTCGAAAATGTAAGCGCTAACAGGGATAGCGTTTCCCAAATGCTGGGAACACGCTAAGCACGACACACACACACACACACAGAATATTCACACACACACTTTGTAACTGTTTCCATGTAACTTGTTATTAATATATATTTGTATACATATGTTTATCGGTCTTGTGTTTGTTTTTCTTTGCCTTCTTCTTTGGACTTAATTAAAGTCCAACCTTTTCATGTAGTTGGGCCGGCGAGCAGGAAAAATCTGAACCCACATGTGTTCTTCTACGTCTACTCAACAACATCACAGACACGGTCCACTACAAAATTAAATGGAAAACGGATTCACTGTGAGTAGATGGTGACTCGATTTTCAGACTGAGTCAAAACTTTTGACTCAAAAGTTTGAACCCATGGATGAAAGCGTTGGTTAAAGGATCCAAAAAGTGACTTGACCCAAATAGTTGTGAGTTCAATACCTGGCCACATCAGAGGGAACAAACACTTACAGAGTTGAGTTACTAAAGGAATTATCTGAAACAGATATCCAAAGGTATGGCACGTGTAATTAGAACAATTTACCCGCGTGAACTAAATAAAGAGTTCAGTTCGAAATTCCTGCGTATATCACCTGAAGAAGGCCGGACGTACAACGACCGAAACAACCGAATATGGCACGGGTCAACCGTCCGAATAGTAAATAGTTTAAATGTAAAAGTTTCTTATTTTAAATTTATCTTCAACGTCTTCTTTTCATAATGTGACGATAACCGCCATTAAAAGGTTCTTACGTATTATTCACTGATTTTTTTTCCAGATTGAAGGCCTTGGTTATTCTTTTCCAACTTTGCGGCTCCCTGTCTGGCTCATCTTTTACTTTGGTAAATTTTCTTAATCACTTTCTCTCGTGGGATGAACAGTTGTTGAATAGAGGTCTTAATGTGCATTGATGAAAATTACAAATGTACTATTTAGCGTGTAGCAGTTTGCTGTAGTACTATTTATTGTTGTATGCGACACAAGTGATTTGCTGGGGACTAAAACGTCCCGCGGAAGAGAAACGAAAACCGTTTTTTTCCTTCGGCATAGAGAGAAGATTAGAGCAAGTTGGATTTCGTTTCCTAGTATAGACGCTTCTTCTTTTATATGCGCCTCTTCATCCTCCTTACATTATTACAACAATCACAGTGACCCTCTACCTCGAGTGGCTCTTGAGCTACTAGTCTTTTTGTTTTTTTAATGATGGAATAAGCATTTTTACACAACAATCCAGTTAACCCCTGCTAGGAAATGCGCTATTCCTGTTGTAATTGTCACAATCACAATCTTACAAAACATATAACAAGCATTCATTGGTTAATCACCTTCAATCTAGCTTGTTGATTGGTCAGTTCCGACCAATCAAACCGCCTGCATGCGACAAATCTGTTTTCCCGCTCAATATGCTCGGAGCCTCCCACGTGATACACGACCATATAAAAACAAAACACGTATAAGCTCCCTGTTGTTTCTTTTCTCTCTATCTCGTCTCATTTGCCAAGATGTAACTTAACTAATGCAGTCAGACGTTAAAGACCATTACCAACATTCACGCAAGTACGAACTCTGAAATCTATTCTGAACTTTTACCAACTAGTATTAGGTTGGTGCAAAAATAATGACATAATAATGTCGTTTTTTGACGTTAAAAATACGTCAAAAAACGACATTATTACGTCATTATTTTTGCACCAACCTAACACAATACACAATTCCAAACATGCTAAAGAAACTTTATTCTTCTAAAACTACAGTTTAATAATTACTTTCACTTTATGAACTTAGGTACAAATATTATCTAATCTAAGAGACACAACTCTGTCTAACCTTTTCACTCAGTATTCATGTATGTATATCAAACACTAATAAATTCAATTGTTATGTTTTGAAACAAGATGTTTATGAATCTTTATTTCTCTATCTTGTATTAATTGTTGTGGATGGAAGATTATTTAACACACACAATTTTAAGCCTTCTGATAATTCAAACTTTCTATTCCTCTCCAACACTCATCGCACACATTCGCAACACATAATCTTTCGTTCCTTCACAATTTACACTGCAACGGCGGTGATAAATCTTAATCATATGGTTCAGGTATATATTTAAACATTTTTCAAATTATAAATTCAGTTCATGTACCAAGCCGCAGAGTTATTGATCCATTCGCTTAATCTCTTGTGTTCTTATATTATTTTTATTTTTATCTCAATTAATTTTTAATTTAAAATGTGAACGTTTTCTTCCGATCTAAGGGAGATAACTGCAAGGTGAAGAGCGATTTAAAGATGGCGCTTACCGTTAACGTCATCGATGTAAGTATTTGTTTCGGAGGATATATGGGCATATTTCTTTTGTTTACCTAAGTCTATTTTCCAGAAAATGAAAAAGAAATCGTTCTAGACGTCTCTCTTATGAATAAGTTGTATAATTTACATTCATCTGAGAATATTTACTCCAAAATATTCGTCATAACATATGTGTGCAGACTTTACTTCTTTGTTGGTTATTCCCCGTCGGGACATCAGATTGAAAATTTAAAGATTATTTTAATTTAAAATATTTCTTTCATTTTTTTTTTTTTTATTTCAGCTGCAGAATCTTAATTTAATTCCCTGATAATTTAGATTATTGTTTATTAGTTTATCTTTTTCATCGTTTATAGATTATCACTAAAAATGTAAACAGTAGTAAACACTGTGTAAGTGTAGTGTAGTAGAAACATAATAAATATTTTCCTTTTTTACTGATATATTGTAGTTCTGTAATTTTATTTATACCTAGATCTTAAAAAGAAACGTTTCAAAAATAATTTCATTTATTATTCAGTAAATCCTGAAACTTTCATTAAAACCCGACAATTATCTGATTTTTTTTTTTGCAAGAATTTCAAACAAAAAAATCAATGTGTTTATCACCACGAAAAGACGTTCAAATTTTCAGTACAGTGTAACCCGGATATAAGAGATTTTCACTGGTCCCAAATTAGAGCCATACTTACCTAGACAAAATAGACCAAACCCGGATATAAGAGACTTCTTCTCCAGTCCCGACAACTCTCTTATATCCGGGTTACATTGTACTAAAAATTTATGGTCCCCATTTTTGACGCGATTTTTAAACCAATATTTCGAAGGCACTAAAAAAGATTAAAAAAAAAATAACTTTTACATAAAATAGTCCTTTTTGTTTGTTTTTTTCCCCCTCTTAATAATAACGAAAATTTTGAAGATAGAACTTCTTTGTTTTTATTGAGTTTGGGACATTTTTTTTCATCACGTTTTATGCTCATTTTTTAGCGAATCTTTGGAGAATTTATACATCTGTTACCTTAAGGCTTCCACTTACTTATTTCTATGAAATTTCGAGCGTTTATATATTCGTTATCAGGGCATGCCCTCAGAATTTAAATCATCACATTTTCGGCGACAAAATCCTTTTTAAAGAAAATCAGCTGAGAATCATAAAAAATAAAATAAAACTAAGACATTATTAAATTTAATTAGAAAAGCTTTTAATTGCTTTTATGAATAAAATATATTATGGAAACTGTCTTCAGATTTTTTTATTTTTTTGACTAATAATGAATTATTACAAGAATTGTATTCATATTTTTAAGTTTTAATTAGAATGACTTATAAACTTTAAAAATTCAGTATTAGTCTGTAGGTTCCAAATGATATTGTTATTAAATAAATACCATATTTACTAATGATCAGTTGGTGGTGACTCAGAAGTTCCGGCATTGTCATATCCGTCCACACTTTGGTATCATCTGATTAGCTTTTATACTGTCATCTACCTTCAACAGTGCGTCACATGCTGGTCATGCAGAGGCTGTCATGCTGTGTGACATGGCTAAACCAATCATTAATAATGGCAAGAAGAGATTCTTGTCAAGAATTTTGACCTTGCTTCATACATAGACATTGGTTTGGGGCTCTCATTAGGAAATGCAGAGGTGCTTTCTCAAGCATGCTTAGATCCTTTTTTTTTTCTGCCTTAACTAGTAGTGTCCAAGTCTCACACTCATAGAAGAGGATAGATACAACCAGTGATTTGTAGAGCTTTGAATGGAAGCTGATGTTGCTCTTCCATATCCTTTCCAGTCTGATCATTGTCGCTGTGGTGATCCATGTGCAGATTTCTGCATTGTAGATGCCATCTTTTGACAGAGTTGCTCTTGGGTATTTGTAGCTGGACACTTCCTCCAGTGGTTCACTGTCTATAGCTATCCAACATTACTTTGGATTATTATGCTATCCAACATTACTTTGGATTATTATGCTATCCAACATTACTTTGGATTATTATGCTATCCAACATTACTTTGGATTATTATGCTATCCAACATTACTTTGGATTATTCTGTGTTCAGTTTGATTCCCGGAGGAGGGTGTCTGTTTCTACTGCATAACATCAACGATGGAAGCAATGAACTGATGATTATACTAATCATAACTGAAAACTACAATTCTCTGCTCCCCAGTATTTTAAAAAGTATTCTACTCTTTTCGGCGGTGTATAAAGAAACCAACTTTCATAAATGCTGATGTCTACAGGATGTGATGTATAAATTGTCATGTAAATGATGCAAAAATGAATATAACACTGACATCTTATCTAAAAAGATATTTTTACCAAAATTACACAAAAATATCTTGAAATACTAAAGAGTAAATTTATTCAATAAAATTGCCATTAGCTCCAACCACGGCTTCCAGATGACTTTAGTATTTCTTACAACTCTTCTGGATGTTCTTGTTTAAGCTGATGAGTGCTGCCATAATCCTTGACTGCAGTTCATTTTTGGTGTTACAAGGAGTTTTGTTGGTCAACTGTGCCCAACACATAATAATTAAGGGGGTTGCAATCTGAGGAGTTAGGTAGGCAGATGTAATGGGTGATGTGGTTGCAGAAATTGTCTGACAGCCATGACTGGGTTCTCCTGCTTATGTGGCATGGTGCAGAGTCCTGTTGCCAGACATAGGATCTTCCAGCAACCACCCTCTTGACCCAGAGCAGCACCATCTGCTCAAGGCACTTGATGTAGGCTTTCATGTTGAGTCTGAGGCCCTGCATAATATCGCCATCACTATTGATCACCTGAAATATTGTTGTAATCACCATTAGACTCCTCCAACTCTTTCTCTGCACTGTTCTCAGAGTGACACTCAAATACTCTGAATTCTGGTGTGAATGATAAGCAGTAGAGCATGCAGCTTCCAA
The DNA here is from genome assembly GCA_963932145.1 of Acanthosepion lycidas. Lineage (NCBI taxonomy): Eukaryota > Metazoa > Mollusca > Cephalopoda > Sepiida > Sepiidae > Acanthosepion > Acanthosepion lycidas. The sequence goes on along the minus strand of OZ010611.1, from coordinate 27,848,208 downwards.
ATTTCTGGCAGAGTGAATTGTATCATGGTATTCTTTTTCTCACAGATGAGGCCCAACTAACCCTACTATAATGTGCCGTCAACAAAATAAAAAAATCATTGCACAAGCGCAAAATTAAAAATATAAAATGCCGACAGTTTACCCATCGCACCTTGTATGTATAGTTTTATCAGAAAATAAGACCAGTAACATTTAAAATTTATTAGTAATTTTCTAACATTTCTTCAAGCATCTTCCTGTGTAAGATATCAAGCTAAGGTACCTGAAATTCAATGCTTAAAACATTTTAATTTTTTAAAATTACTGAGTAGTCAAAAAAAATTAAATAATAAAGGCATTTACATTGTATATGTCAAGTAATTTTATTACAATTATTTGCCCCTTAGATAAATTTCCCAAACACCTGGCTGTCGACAAGTGGGTCAACACCTCATAAAAACACCTACCTCCTTGTTAAATGCTTCCTTGCAATATTTTAGACTAAAATTAAGTAATATTTTTTTTCATTTTAGATAAATTAAACTTTAAATCAGTTAATTTTTCTCAAATAGCATTTCAGAAAAGTATATTTTATTTTTGAAAGATTTTTTTTAATAAAAAGTAATTTATTATGATATGTCAATATGGATGATTTTTTTTTATCAATTTTACTGATAATTAGAAATAATTTTTCTAATCAATTTAAATTTGGTTTGAAATACAAAATTATTTTGCTTATTGGAAACATTAAATTTAATCTATTAACTTGCAATTAAAACTAAAATATAAGATTCAAGAAAGATTTTCATTTTTAAAACGCATTTTAAACCTTAAGTATCACTTGTTTTTTTTTAAGGTACCTACATTAAAAAAACCCACTTTAAACAAATATAAGGACAACTGAAAACAAATTGAAACTTTCTAACATCCTCTACCAACGTCAACACTTTAGTCAAAAAATAGCAATAGATACATTATAGCAATAGCCATAAAAATAGTTTGTTTATTAAACTTTGTCTTTAAATGATTTGTTGTTAGAGAAAAAAATCTGGTCCCAATTAGAGCAATGAGTGGAATCGGCATGCAGGTTCTCTGAGGTTGGTTAGCAGTGAATGTAGAATTCCAACCATTGAAAATCAGACTGGGCACTTTAGCCTTCATCAGAGGAGTCAGTCTAAGAGAAAGACAACACTGAATTCAAAACTAGTGTGAAGATAGATGGGCTTCTTCTGACCCTAGACGCATGCACTGCTGCTATAACTCCACTACCTGTGTTCTTCCAATGACCCTAAATGAAATACGAGACTTGTGATTATGAATCTCACACAATCACCTGAGTCTCACAAAATCAATAGTCATTTTATCAGCAACAAGGTGGTGGAACCTTGAGAAAGGTATGAATTTGCCTCTTGTTCCCCCAGCTATGGGTTAATTAGTAGTATTGTATTGGTAAATCATTATCTCCAAAAAATGATCAATGAATAGATCAAAAACATTGTGCAAATATAAGCACTAAGAAGTGCTTATTAATATTCAAATAATATTCTTCTAAGCAAACTTATTTTTTAATACCATATTCTTTCAGGGCACATCTGTTCATAGCTCTCCACAACTTCCTTTTCTGTAATATCAGTAGTCATAACTGTTCTTGGAAAAAAATAGTAGTTTCCCCTTGCCTTCAACATGGTTTTGAATTTAAAGTTGTTCATCTAAACCTGCTGCCTTACCAAAGCTAGAGAGTCTGGCCTACTATTTCACATATAATTAGGAAGATAAAAATATGGAGTCATACCTTTCCTTAAGGGTATTAATACAAAATGAAATGGATTTGGCTCTATTTTCTGTATGAACAACAATTATGTTACTTGTGTATGCTAATTTACAAGATCCAAAGCCATTAATCATTTTTAAATATGGCACCATAATTTCAGTGGAATATTTTACTAATAAATATGGTATATAGGATTTTCTAAGTATGTCTGTCATTGTAATAATTTATACAGTAACTGTAAGCTTAAATTACAAACTCAAACTTTCCACTGCATTTTCCAATAGTTCAAAACCAAAAGGATACTATAATGAATTCAGTGGGAGATATGGCTTGTAAAATCCAGAATTTGTTAACATTCACATATAGTAAAGAAAGAAAAATGCTTTTCAAGTTCTTTCTCAGATTCCCCTTCCTCCCCATGGTGATAGGATGTGACACAAGGTTGGTTTAATCAGGAGTGTCCGTACATGTATATATTAGCCAAGGTTCACACTGTGATGTTAGTGTTGCTTGCAATCTATCAGTCCTCTCTCTTTCGTGCAATGAGGTAGATGCTGCTGTGAAACTGACTCAGATGCTCACATAGAAGCAGATGTGGCGTCTTTAAGTGTTTTATGACCAGCAATAAAATCTATGAAATGGAGTCTTTGAAAGCAGCCACCTAGTTAATCAAAAGAGAATAAAATAATATAAATAAATGAAAACGTTTGAGAACAAGTGACAACAAACTGGATGTTGAAGACTTCCGCTTTCAGTTGCATTTGTGATTGAAGTATTGAGATTGCCCATTATCTCAATGTCAAAGTAGTTCCGATCACTACTACTTTATATATAGTTAGGAAGATAAAAATATGAAGCCATGCCTTTCCTAAAAGGCATAACTTAATATTTTTCCAAAATGAAGTAGACTTGGTTCTACTTTCTGTACCAACAACAATTATACTACATACATATCCTAATTTACAAAGCCAAAACCTATTAATTCCACCTAAATCTGAAAACTTACACTTGCAGTTGCATTTGGGGTTGAAGTGGGTCTTGGCTCCATACTAACATCACCATTGACATAGTCCTTATGTTGCCCATGTATCATTAGGTAGATAGGCACAGAGTTCATACGATAAACTCAGACTTCTTATTGGTTGAGGAGAAAAGCTTATTTGTTAGGTTGAGATGTCAAAAGTGGCAGAAAATGTCCCAAGAGTTATCTACCTATCCAGATCGTGCAAGAGAATCCCCGAAATAAACAGTGAAATATATTGGAAAGTTTCAGTCTTCATTTCTCCCTGCAGCATTTATTTTCTCCTTTTGCTTCTTTTCTGGCTCTTTTGCACACCAACTTGAATGAAAATAGAAAAGTAACATGGTGTTTCATTGTCTGGTTAATGAAAAGCTTGTAGTGTGCCCCATTGCATGTTTACACTGCCACAGATATAAAATCCCCAAGACAAGGAAGAGTAAGAGAACAGGTAGTACACTTTGATCCTAATCCAAAGACCATGATATTTAACGGCCACGTGGGTCATATGTAACACACAACCAGTTTAGCGTGGGTTCTCCGAGCCCTAGGCTCGGCCAAAAATATTCCCATTTGAACCCATATAAACGGGTTCAGGGCCTACTACCTCCCTGGACAAATCTTTGCCCTTCGGCAAAACTTTGTCCGGGTTTCTCTATACCAAGGCAGAGAGTTTGACAGCAATGAACGGTTTGGCACTGCTCCCAAAGACCACTGATGCATTAATTCTGTTAAATTGTATAAATAAACACTTCAATGATGTTAAGAATAATAGCTGTTTCCTTATAAGGAAACATTTTCCATTTACTGACTAAGCTGCAAGTGCTATTTTCAGTTGAAATTTATAAAATCTATTAAAACAAATTTCAGGAAATCAAGTTTTTCACGTCCACTAACTTATTACTCTTTCCAGTAAATATACAGATGTGCAGGTGGTGTAATGGGTATGGTGCTTGGAATGAGAAATTGGAGGGCCGAGTTCAAATTTCAGTCTAGTTCATTACATTCACTTATGTGCAAATACCCTTGAAAAAGGTATAAGTTCATCTACTCCCCTCAGCTATGGGTTAAATAGTAGGACTTATATCTAGAAAACATTGGTATTGTCTGATGCGATAATAGCTTGCGAAAAAAAAAAGAATTATTCTTACAATTTCAAAATGTTTCAACTTTAAATATTCTCTCAAAAAAACACTCAAATCAATCGACTGTAAATATGTTATATCAGAAGGGACAATGATTTTGTTTACTGTTTTAAATACAAAAAAAATAGTGGTTTGTATTGTTTAACCCATATAAATATCAATGTGCCAAAAAATAAAAATTATTTGGAATCAAATACCTGACTATTTTTACATCTTGAAATATCTCCTTTCAGCTGTCCTCACAGAGCTGATCCACAATTTGGTTGCCAACATCTATAACTTTCAGCCATTTCTAACTTGCACCGAGGTAAGACATGTTTCCTTATTTTATTTAAATTCTATAATATCCTGCTCAAAAGGGAAGATGCTGAATCACCCCCTACCCACTGTCACCAAAAAAAAAAAAAAAAATAACTGCACAGTGAAGTAATTTAAAATTTGTCTGATTTTGCCAATAAAGAAAAAACTTTATTGGCAAAGAAATCATCTGAAATTTGTTTCAAAAGAAAATGGTACCTCATTATTTAAAACTATTTACATGTGGACAATAGTTTAAATGATAATTTCTCATCCCAAAAATTCAGAAAGAAAATGCTATTCGTTTTAGATCTTTTTAAAAAAGTTCATGTTTATATTGTATCTCCACTCTGTTGACATTATTCGGACTATTGTCCTCATCTTTGTCATTACTGAGGTAGACTGTTCTAGTTCCACGTGTCATGTCTAATGAATGTCAGTTATCTCCTGTTAATTCCCCTCTGAAAGTTCTCCACTGCCTTAACCAGGTATTGAACTCACACTCTTTGGGTCTTGTCACTGGATCTAACTAACACCTTTATCCACTGTGCCTCTGGTGAATTTGCTCTTTTTGAGACAAAAGATGTTCAGTTAAATCCTTTCCTAAAGAAAAAATATTGCCAACAGACCATATACCTTTTATAAACAATTAACAACACCTGTCTACTTTGTGATTATCTATTTTGCTAATTGAGTGTATTTGCAGTCTTTCTATTTCAAATAAGGTTTTTTAAGCTGATGTAGTTTCTGAAAGTGTGTACTTGTTTATAGTATGATCCACACTTTTTTGCCTTGAATTTTTGTTCAAAATTTCTCATATTTTACACAAGAAAATACAGTACATAGAATGAAAACAAATTTATTGAGATGAGATTAGTTTAGAAAAGTAATGACCCCCGCCATCAACAATTCCATAGTATAAAGATAAATTAACTATTCTGTAAAAAAAAAAAAAAATACAACCAGGTCAAATGTGTCCTATTTAAATACAGCTGTTGAGCCATCAACAATTGCAGCAAATTAAAAAAAAAAACATTCACAAGTTAAAATATTGTGAAGTTGTATACTCTTGTTCAGTTGAAGAAGCAGCATTAAGTCTCTGAGTTCACACCACCAAATTGGGACATGTGAGTTCAATTCTTCAGCTGGGTTGTATAAAATGTTGTATACTCTTGTACAGTGATATCACAAGGTTGATAACTGAGGTGAGATATCCTCTAACCTAGAGATAACAATCTACTTCTCTAGAGTAAATAAAAGGTTTGATTTGAAATTCCAAGGTTACCAATTATAAGAGATACCTGAAGAGCACTGAAAAGTACAAAAGTCAAAATGGGATTAAACAACTACAATGGAACATGAAACTGGGTAATTTTTCCAACAAAATAAATTATGTAATGGGTAGGGGGGGGGGCTTATTTTTCATATTTTTGATCAGGAGACGAAGAGTCTTAGTAAAAAAAAAAAAAAAAATCGACTTGTAAATAAAACTAAAGAATTCTTTTTCCAATAATATTAGAAATAACTCCCCCTACCACATAATGAGTTGGGGATTACATTCATATCAGGTTGAAATAAATTCTGCCATAAATGGATACAAAATGCAATTATTGTCTGGGTACTTTTAATGACAGTTGTTTTGAATCAATAGTAAAGCATTTGTAACAGATTTGTTATCGTGTCTTTAATATGTTGTAACTTGCTGGGATAATAAGCAGGTGCTGCAATGGTTAAAGGCTCTGATTGGGAAATTGACAAGCAGAGTTCAAATTTCAGTCAAGGTTGCTACATCCAATTTCACACAAATGCTCTCAGAAAGGTGGCAAGCCCATCTCTACTCTCATCAGCTTAAATTGCAGGGAAGATTGTACTTTCTAGCTGTGGCTGGCAACTGGTATATGAAAAGGACAAATCTGAATGCAAAATCATATGTGGCTGTAAGATCCATGTATAGTTGCAGTTTAAATCACAGGTTGGCTTAAGAAAACCCAAATAAATTGAACAGCATTTTTTTAAACAGTCATGATGACTTTTTTTGTTTGTTTTTTAAAGATATTTTTAATCTGTGCTTAACTAAATTACCTCCCACTCTCAAAAAAAAAAAAAAAAAAAATAAATCGATATTCAAGTAAAATATTTTCAATTTCGTAACTTCTAATCAGTCTACAAAAGAAAGAAAAAAAATGAACTGAATTAGCAATTTAAAAACCATTTTCCCCAATCATTACTCTTATCAATGTTTGTCACAAATCATGTTACTTTTTGTTATATTCCATGCTAATAGGAATATATACTTGAAAAACAAGGTGAATTAAATAAGTAAAGATTTATTGTAAAAGCCAGTATAATAAGAATAAAGGTAATAGTTATGCAGAAGGTTGTCGCAAGTCAATCCACTAGTGAGTGCTACGATTGGAAGGTCAGTAGTTCTCATGTAAGTCCGAGTTGTACAATAGTCGGCATTTACTAGCCAACCTAACGAGGGTGGATGTGGCACAAGGCCGAGTTTAACATGGGTCATTCAAGCCCATAGGCTTGGCCAAAAAACGCCGTAGAACCCGTATAAATAGGATCGGTCTACCTCCCCGAATGAGACTCTGCCCAAAGGCAGACAGTTCGATTTCTAGCTAGATCCCAGCTAGAATATTTAGCCATACCCCCACGAGGCTTGCATGTGGCACAAGACCGGGTTTAACATGGGTTCTCCGAGCCTGTAGGCTTGGCCAAAAAATGCCTGTAGAACCATAAAGGGATCGGGTTGGTCAACTTCCCCGAACGAGACTCTGCCCATCGGCTGGGTTCCTCTCTGCTCAGAGGTAGAGAGTTCGACCATCTAGCTGAAACAGATTGCAGCTAGTTGGTATTTACTAGCACCCCCACGAAGGTAGATGTGGCACAAGGCCAGGTTTAATGTGGGTCTTCTGAGCCCATAGGCTTGGCCAAAAAATACCCATAGAACCCACATAAACAGGATCAGTTTGGTCATGGGCAGAGTCTCATTCAGGTTCCTCTCTGCCCAAAGGCAGAGAATTCGACCGTCTAGCTGGACCAGATCGTAGCTAGAATATTTAGCCACCCCCCTACAAGAGTTTCATGTGGCACAAGGCCGGGCTTAACGTGGTTTCTCCTAGCCTGTAGGCTTAGCCAAAAATATTCCCTTTCGAACCCAAATAAACGGGTTCAGGGACAGTCTACCTCCCTGAACAAGATTCTGCCCGAAGGCAGAGAGTTCAACTGTTTAGCTCGAACAGTTGCAGCTAGCCTCTGTAGTCCATTGACTTACAGATACTTATAGGTAATTTTTACCTATAGTGTAGTCACTCATGGGGCTAACAGGTTATTCCATTACATCACTTTTTTTTTTTTTTTTTTATTACTACTTTGCCAACAGTTACTTAAGATCCACACAAAAACTTCTATATAAAGTGAACATAGAAGAGGCGACAATCTGTTTCATGCTAGATGCAATCATCAGGCCTGACAATTGCATTTAACATGAAACAGGCTGGCACCTCTAAGTGTTGACTTCTATGTTCACTTTTATATTTACACACACTCTCTCTCTGATATTGAGCACTTTATCCCATATAGCACAGACACACACAAAGAAGTGGGTAGGGTCACCTAGGCTATCATCCAGTTCACACTCCTCCCTTGTCTTTTAAACAGTAGAGGTTTATTCCCTGTTCCTTCTAAAGTCTCAGTTTTCTTTCACTCCCAGTAACACCTTGCATCTTGGTGGTATTATTGCCTTGCTTGGTGGGTGGGTATTGATTAAAAAAAATCATATATTTATTTTAAATAAGGTGTATGTAGGCAAAAATTATTTCAAACCTGTTTGGTTGAATCTTATTGATGAGTTCTGTCCACCCAATTTTTGAATGTTTTCAAATTTCAGAGTTCTTTTATATAATCAGTAAATTTACCAAATTTCACCACCACCCAGTATTTTCAAATGTTAATATATTAGTTTTCAATTTTTTTTGTGTTTATGTAACTGTTTTTGGCTAATTCTGGAAATATATATATATATATATATATATATATATATATATATATATATATATTGATTTATTAATTTTAACAATAATTTGTGTTTTCTTATTTCTTTCCTATTGATGTCAGGTGTCCAAGACGGGTGTGACTCACTATTTCAGCATAATGAAGGCAGAAAAACAGCTTGGCTACACTCCAACCAAACAGAACGATCTCTCTGAAGCGGTTAAAATCCTTAAAGAGTCTGGATGCCTGAAGGCAACAAAAGATCACAAAACTTTCACTTGGAATAGTTTCCTATTCAACATTATTCTTGGCTTAATTTTTGCTGCCATTATCTTGTCTTTCCTTCCATTGGCGGCATGAAAGATGACAATCAACGAACGAATTAAATGAATTTGTCATGAATTTCAGTTTCTTTCTTTTTTTCTTTTTAGCAAATACTTTTTTCTACCTTTCACACACTGTCAAAAATTTCTTCTATATTTCTGAAATGAGGTATTATAACTATTTGCCCGAAGGACGTATGTTGCTCGGACCAGACACCAAGGTGCAGTTTCTTCCAGTCAAATATTTGTGGCTTAAAAACTGCACAAATGAAGGAGAAAACAATTTCTAGCAGTAAACCAGATTTTATTCTCGGGTTGTAACCTACTTCTATAAGCGTGGGAAGTAGGGGTGAGCTGTAGGTAAGTGGGGAGGTGCACAGTTCAGCAGCTGTCTTCCCCATCCATCCTGTGAGGTCTGCTTTGTTCCTTCTGAGTGCCTTTTGCTGGATGGCCAATTTTATAGACAACAATTTTCTTTGTCTTGTCATATTCAACTAAAAAAGTAATTAATCTTCCCTCCTTCACTTTCTCTCAGGTGAGCCTCTTGCTCTCTACTTTGAAGTAATCTCTACATACTGACAACCACTGGGGTCGAAAGTAAATGTTCTGTATCCACTTTTGTGACAGGTCCTACTGTTTTCAATTTAACAAAACAACTGACTCATATTGCTACACATGGTCTGGTGGAGAAGAGCGCTGATTGATTGATAGTAAAGTGACTTGACCCAAAAAGTTGTGAGTTCAATCACTGACCACAGCAGAGAGGACAAAAATTTGGAAAGTTATTAAGGGGAATTAACTCAAAACAGAGATATCCAAAAAAGGTGTGGCACATGAAATTAGAACACTCTATTCCAGTGAATTAAATAAAGGGTTTTGTTTGAAATTCTAAAGAAGACGAGTGTACAACAACTGAAACATGAATATGAGGACAACAGTTTGAATAGAATAAATAGGCAAAGATTCTTTTGGGATATATTTAAAAAAAAAATGATCTTTTGATACAAATACAGACATTCCTCACTTAACAAGTAAATTAAATTAATGGTGATTAAGTGAGAAATTATATGTGACTACTACTTCAGGTATACCATACTTGTATTGTGTCGACCAGTCTTAGGTAGACTTTTATCATCATCATCATCCTTAGTGATGTCCCTACACTGGCAACATCGGTAGCTTTAAAAGGTTTCAGCCATGTGTCGTGGTGAACATTAAAGTCACTGAAGATAAACACGTTCGCAGATGGATGGAGAGAAAGTGCCTGTTGTATACTGTCTCTGTGATTGGTCAAAACTCCATTAACAATCCCTTTCCACACTGTTCAGTCCTGCATTGCCATCTCCAGATCCCCAATGTCCAACCAACCCTGAGTCCTGAGACATGGTGTCTCATAAGAAAACAACCTCCAGAGAGGCACAACATAGTGCCAAAACATGAAAGCTATTATGTAGCGATTTCAACGTTTTTGTTATAAACTCTTATAATAAAAATAATATATATAAATGTATCTATATCACTTTTTGGTGATTAGACTAACCAGTAGCTGTGCCTTTCCATTATGAGGGTACCAGGTTGGTAGTTTGCTGCTTCTGATTAGTTGTCAGGAGCCCAAACTCTTTGGTAGCACTTATAGAGACTGCTCTGATCAACAGTTGCATAATATCAGGGTATCTGTAGCGCCATGTCATGCACAGGTAGGTGTCCCTGCATTTATTTCCGGTAGGCAACCCTCTGCACACTGGCTGGTTTGTATTGCCATTGACGACAGATAGTGACAATTATGGTGGTCTTTTTTTCTTTCTCCTCAAAACATATCACATGGAAATCACAACAAAAAAGAAATAAAACTAAACCAGCTAACAGAAAACCTACCAATCCCCCCCCCCAACCCACATCAATCTTTCTTCAATATTCATGGAAATCTGTTGCAACTTCTGCAGCATAGAATCCTTCCTCCTGGAACAGTCACCAAATATCTTTTTCCTTTATCGTTCCCCCTCTTCCCAAGACTGTAGTATATTAGACGTAATAGCTGACAGTATAACAACAGGCACTTTCTCTCCATCCATCTGCGAACGTGTTTATCTTCAGTGACTTTAATGTTCACTACGACACATGGCTGAAACCTTTTAAAGCTACTGATGTTGCCAGTATAGGGACATTAATTTTTTCTATTGCTCCCTCACTCAAATTGTGGATTTCCCAACTGGTTTCCCTAGCCAAAGCGAGCAACAGGCTTCTCTACTGGATCTACTTCTTACTTCCTCTCCTCACTCTTGCCGAGCTTCACAATATTTCAATACTTCCCTCTTGGTAACAGACCACTCAGTGGTAAGTATCGATATCTCCTAAGTATTAGATTTGTGCAAAAATAATGACTTAATAATGTCGGTTTTTTTGACGTTAAAAAATACGTCAAAAAACGGCATTATTACGTCATTATTTTTGCACCAACCTAATATCAATTAAACAGGAACCCCCCTATACATAAGTCCTTTTTCCATTACCAGCATACCAATTGGGATTCATTTCGGGATTTTCTTTGTGGCACTCCTTGCACAGACATTTTCAACCTCCTTATTGAAAATTGTACCACTGAGGTCAAAGCCGGCATGGACACTTTCATCCTTTCATGGAAATACCAGGTGAGAACATAATCCTCTCCACAGTTCACACCAATATGCTTGGCTGCCATAGCACCCAGGAACCACTATTTCGAGCTATATCAGCATGATAGCTCTAGCTATAATAGGGTTCTATTTGCTACTGCCTATAGCAAATGTAAGCGAGTCCTCGAAGGAGTTAAGTCTCTGATTGCTAAAAGAATGTGACACTGCGTAGCCTCTAAAATCTTTGGCTCTGTGATTACTGGCATCTCTGTAATAGGGTACTAAAAAAAGTGCAAGGTCTATATTCCCCAAACTCTTTAATCGATTTGAGGTGTTATCATTCTCTGCTGATAAATATGAATGCTTTGCCTGTAAATTCTCTACTCTTGACTCTTCTGGAGTATCCCTGCCTAACTTCCGACTTAGAACCGAGTTTCTTTCGAGTGAGATGCATATAACCCCTTCCATGGTTTCTGCTATCATCTCTAACTTAGATCCTCACAAAGCATGTGAACCTGATGGTATCCCTGCAATAGTCATTAAGAAGTGTGCTCCTGAACTGACTCCTGTTCTCTCTAAACTTTATAATAAATGCCTCACTACCTCCTGCTTTCCTGCCTACTGGAAGTCATCATCTGTTGTTCCAGTTTTTAAGAAATCTGGTGAACTGTCCAAACCCATCCTACTATCAGCCTATGAACTTTCTACCTCTTTTTTTTTTCTGTAGTGAGTTTGTTTTGTCAGGCCAGTTATGACCAGTGCCTAGCGCCAGATGTGTTTTTTTGCTGCTGGAATCTTTTGAACTTTTTGTTGAATTCACCATTTTTCTTATGTTGAGTTTAAGATTTATTTTTACTTTCTTTTGCTGTTTTTAGAAAAAGTTTTCGCCCCCTCCCCCAGTTATTTTTATAATTTTACATATTTTTTATTTTTTGTAAGCCGCATCTGACATTAATTTCATTTTGTCTTGTGTAATTTTTGTATATATTTCTACGTGTTACTTCGTTCCTTGTTCTAGACGTCCTTAGTAAATATTAGGTTGGTGCAAAAATAATGTCGTTTACTCACATATGTTACTTTTATATACGATTTCTGAATTAATTCATTGATATATATAGCCATGTTATATATCATTTTGAAGCGCGTTTTTCGCTTTATCGAATCGTGTTATTCGTTATCGTTCTCAATCTCTTGATTCATTTTTTTGCAGGCTTTTCGACAGCATGGACAAAATTCAAATCCGCACTGTTTTCTTGTTCCAGTTCAAACTAGGCCGAAAAGCTGCCGAGACAGCTCGTGATATCAATGATGCGTTTGGCCCAGGAACCACTAACGAACGTGTGGCACAACGGTAGGTTCAAGAAATTTCGCAATGGTGACGAGAGCCTCGAAGATGAAGACGGTCGCGGCCGGCCGACTGCGGTTGATAACGAACATTTGAAAGCCTTAATTGAAGCCGATCCTCGGAAAACCACACGAGAAGTTGCTGTTGAACTCGAGGTCGACCACTCAACAGTCGTTCGCCATTGAAAGCAAATAGGGAAGTCAAAAAAAGTTGGATAAATGGGTGAACGATAATCAGAAAAATTGTCAAAAAACGACATTATTTTTGCACCAACCTAATAGATCTCTAAATTTCTGTTTTTTGTAACTTTCCTTTTATTCTTGTTTAATCTGTTTGTATTTATATTTGCATTTGTTTTGATAAGACTTGTTTTTTGTGTAACGTCGGCCATTTTGGTTTAAATTGTAAAAGTTGTTATTTTTATGTCTCATTTTTAGTATTTCATTTTCATAATTTGTTTGTTGTAATTTTAAAAAATTTACTTTACACATCTAACGTTTTTATATCGTGCAATTTTATTTTATTTTTGTTTGGTGTTTATTCCTTTTAAGTAGCTTTTTTTAAAATGTTCAACTGTTTTCGTTAGTCCAAGTTTTGTCTGTTTAAATAAAAACAGACAAAACTTGGATTAACGAAAATTTGTTTTATGTATTTGTGATTTTGGTATTAGGTTGATGCAAAAATAATGTCGTTTTCTCGCATAGTAACATATGTGAGAAAACGACATTATTTTTGCACCAACCTAATATTAATCTTTTCTCTTTATAGATTTTAGTTTTATTTTTTTTTGCTTTCTTTACTGTTTTATTTTAAAAGAAAAAAGTTTGTTTATTAATATAAAAGAAAAACATGGCCGCCAAAAAAAGGGTCTAAAGAAAAAAACCTCCTGATAAACAAAAAAATGAAAAAGAAGAATCTAAGTTGGATTTCAATGTTAAGGATGTGGAAAAAAGTATGGAAGCTGAAAAAGGCCAAAATCAGGTGGACAACAACATCCAAGTTATGGATTTAGAAAAAAGCATGGTGGCCGGTAATACCTAAAATTTGGAAACTAAAAAAACTACCAATGAAACCAACAAAGAAAAGAAAGAAGACAATAGTTAGGTGGCCAAAAAAGGCCAAAAATCAGAGAATCAAGTCAAGTATAAAGTAGCGATAAGGGAGAAAGCCTCTTGCTGGAAGTCCCCACCAAAATATATAATCAGCATAACAGTTCCTCAAAAAAAAGCTAAGAGCTATGCACATCTTGTCACAGAAGATGGGCTCTTGGCAAATCCTGTTGAATTACAGAAAATTGAAAAAAAGTATTGTGCCAGTTTTTGTGGTGGACATACATTCATGCAAAATTTGTCACTCTAAAAAAGACACCATCATAAAATCATTGACGTCCCTGGGGGGTCAGACTTCAGCGAGTCATTAAAGGAAAGGGATTCTTTTATGTGGAACATAGTTACCCACACCCACCAACTGTGAAGCTGCTTCCAGTAGAGATTTAATCACCAAAGATCTCATTCACAGAACAGAATATGAAGGCAGGTATTAGACCAACTGACCTCAGATCGTTGGGGAGAATTTGGCCGCTTATCTGACCCAGTTTGGACAGATACTCATTGCTTCCTCTGAAAAACTGACTGGAGGAGAGATTTTTAAAATTATGATGGATCGTAAGGCCTTCATCTCCAACTATAACTGTCTAGATGTAGAAGGCCAGAAAATGCCAATCACTGTAACTGACCATAGACCAACTTGCTGGAAGTGCGGTGAGACTGGTCACCTCTCCTTTTCCTGCCCAAAGAAGGCCTCTGAAGTTCTTGACCCCACCGACCAAAATCCCCTCTTGGTTGAGTCTGTTCTTTCCATCTTGCCTGTAATGGGCATGCCAGCGACCAGGACCAGTGTGGTAAAACCCAGTTCGGTTCACCCCATAGCCCCTATTCCCCAAAAAGCTTTTGCCTACCACTTGTGTGTTTGCGGAGAAGGAAGTGGGGAAATGGCATGTCGTTGGCAAGGCTAGAAGGAAGCTCCAGGCAGTGGGACCTCATTCCATACATGCCCCTACGGATATTGATACAAATGGTCTACCAGTTCCAAGGGCGATTTCCTGACCAGCTACACCAATTACTTAACCTATTTGTGGGATTTAAACGAAAATGGGATGGTAGGAAAATAAATTTCCACAAATCTGTTCCTGCTGACAGTTAACATGGAAAGCGGAACAACTCTTCACTCGGGACTTTGTTTCCTCAACAGTATTATCGCTCTTTCTGTGGAATACAGGTATAACCTTCAGTCTCAAAGAACAAACTACCCCTGAAATAAAAAGTCATCTCTTTTTATCCCTCCTCGGTATCGGGCAAAAAAACCGAGATATCTCGCTTGTGTTAGACTCGTTATGGCTGATAACACATGTGCTGTGTCACTTCAATATTGATTTGCCAAAGTTCACCTCGCAGGTCTATAATGCCTCCAAGCATATGTACAGACAATTCGCCTTCTCTTGCTTTGGTGAAGTATGTCTCCACCACAGAAACCAAAAGCTGAAATATGAAAATTTGAATTTTGAAAAAAGCAGAAAAGTTGCAACAGTTAAAAGATGCTTTGAAAGCAAAATGTCTTCAATCTGCCGGGAAAACTGGCCCTTCTGCAGCACCGTCTTCCCCAACTGCCAAAAAGCATCAGATGACTCCACCACCCATGGTAAAATCATTGATCCCCCACTCCTTCCAAAATTACCACTCTCATGAATGCTCCCATCCCCAAATTCTCAGCCAGGAAAAAGTCTATCCCTGCCAATACTCCTAATCCATCAACTGTCCAAACTCTCATCAACTCACCTAAAAAAACAGGCCAGCCATAAAAAGACAGAACTTCATCAACTGATTCCAATGAATCCACTACAAAAAAAAATCCAAACCTTTTTACAATAGTGGGGAAGACATGTGCCAAGTATCCAAAGGACAAGAGGGAAAGGCTGTTATGCAATTGAGAAAAATAAAAAATCTAAATGTTTTATCAAAATTTAAAAAAAATAAACGACTTAGACATAGAAAAACCAAATAACTTTCCAAAAGCAAAAAGAATATTTACTGTGGTGTCCGGTGCGCCTGGATAACAAATATGATCTATGATTGCGGAGATAAACTGCGTTTTGGGGATGTTTCCCGCGATGTCCTGCTTTGATAATGATAGCATTAAACAAAACAATATTGTTCAGGAAGGCTTTTTGTTCACTCGTCCCTGTACAGAGTTGTGAAATTAACGTTCCCCCCCCCCCGGGACATTGGCAGCTTGTCTCCTGATGGTACCATCAAGACTGAGGTGTGAACAGGTTCCATGAGACAGGCTGTTTGTGTTCTGACCCCAACCATGTTTAATGCAGAAGAGCAACCTCCGTTGGTTCGATAATGACACTCTTTTGTGAATGCCCAGGATCTGAGGTCAGGGTCTCGCAGGCTGTGGCACTCTCGTGACCTTCAGCGTCTCAGGGTGAATGTATGTTGCATGCAGGAAACTTTTCTATTCACGATTATGAAGCATTCTGTCTAGGGGTTTTTCCCTCTGTTCAGCATATTTTGATGGACACTCGAGGTGATTCTTGGCTAGTGAACAAGTCTTTCAAGGCAGCGTGTACACATATCTTCGCAAGTCTGGCAGACAGGGTTTGCATGCTGAATGTTACCATAAAGGATAAGGCTCTTCTTTCCATTGGGGTTTATGTACCCAATGACCATTCTGAATGGTCTGATTTGTTTCAGCAGATTGAGCTGTTTTTGACAACATCTCATCAGTTAGTTTTAGCAGAGGATTGGAATGCCATCCTTGACTCAATATAAATTGTATAAGTTCAAATTCAGGTACTAACAACCAGGACGTAAAATCATTTCAGGATTTTGTTGACAAGTTTGATCTCGTCAATAAGTACTGTAATGAACACCAGGTAGTGTTGACTTCGACAAATAGGGGCGGCTCGACTATGGAGGTGAGTTCTAGGTACCTCAACTGAGTCTTAGGAGAGTCGATGTAGGTTTCTTAGGGTGTCCAAGTTTCCATTATATAGTTCACTCGGATCAGAGGCTCCTGGTTCATGTAAGCTTAGATAAGTCTAAGGTTAGGATGGCTGGCTACTGGAAATTGAACTCATCATTATTTGCTAAGCAAGATTTCTGGAACCAGCTGCTACTAATGATAGAGCGGAAACTGGCAGGGGCTGTGGTTGGGAATATGTGGTGCGACAAAATAAAATAAAAAAATTAGTACGTTTGCTGCTGACTGTAGTTATCAGCTCAATCTATTAGGTTGGTGCAAAAATAATGACGTAATAATGTCGTTTTTTGACGTTAAAAAATACGTCAAAAAATGACATTATTACGTCATTATTTTTGCACCAACCTAATAAATAGATTAGCGGTGCAAATGGCTTGTGAGCAAAAAAGTTGATCGGGCGATTAGATCCCGTGATAGTGAGGATGTAGCTTTAGCTAGGGCAGAGTTGGCCTCCTTGCTTATCAAGAAGGATCAAGCTCTGGTAGTTAGGGTTATGTTAAAAAAATGTCTTCTGACGCAACAAATATGGCTGTGTTATTGCACGCAGAGAAAGTTAAGAATGCATCTCAGCGACATCTTGTGTGCATCACATTCCCGGATCATGAGACCATGACTACAAGTACATGCATATGTGAAGCTTTTCGTGACTACTTGAGGATCTCTTCATCAGGAATCCCAGTCTGAGCACTGCTCAATTCAATGCCTATTTAGCCGATTTTCGTGTCCCATCACAGTCGGAAATCTGGGAAGCGCTGACGCAGGTTGGCCGGGAGAAATCTCCGCAATTAGATGGTCTGTCCTATGAACTGTACTTGAGGCAGTCACCCGTTTTTGTTCCTTTGCTGGCACTGATTTTCAACAACTGGTTGAAGCAGGGATCTATACCTCAATGTTTCACTAGGGTTGTGATCAAGCTGCTACGCAATGACAAGAACGATGGGAGAGGCAACTTTTAGATTTTAACAATGTTAAATACAGAGTTAATGATTTTAGCCAAGGTCTTAGCAAACCGGTTGTAGGCTGTCCTCTCTAGTCTGGTTGGCTCCGAACAGACTTGTTCTGTGAAGGGCAGGACTATCCAGGACAACCTTCATATGGTACATTTGATCATCGAGCAAGTCAACAGTAAAACCATGCTGATCAATTTATTAGGTTGGTGCAAAAATAATGTCGGTTTTTGACGTTAAAAAATACGTCAAAAACCGACATTATTTTTGCACCAACCTAATAGATCAGTCCAAGGCCTTCAGCAGGGTGTACCATCTATTTCTGGAAACTGTCCTTTCTTCAGACAGTTTTGGGCCGTACTTTTGAACCTGGATCCGACTTCTGTATGCAACTCTCGGTGCGCTGGTGGTAGTGAATGGGGTTTGATTGGAGACTTTCGTATTGTCTCACTTCATTCATCAAGGTTGTCTGCTTTTGCTTCTGCTTTACGTTCTTGCTTTGGAACCTTTCCTTTGCAAGTTAAAGATGAATCTGGTCCTATGCAAAATTTCTCTGCCAGGTCAATGGTATTCTGCCTATGCTGACGATGTTTCAGTTCTTGTGTTGAGCAAAGCCGAGATTGACAAAGTCAGCTAAAAAATCAGAGGATACGAGACAGTTACAGGGACCAAGATCAACCGCAATAAATCTGTTGGCTTGTGGTTGGGTGCATGGAAGTAAGTTTCTCTGGATGGACGGGACAGTGCTGGAAATGAATTGGTCAGAGGCGCAAGAGAAGGCCGAGGCCACAGTTCGTCTGTGGTCCCTGAGGAATCTTTCTTTAAAAGGGAGGGTGGAAGCATGTGCCTCGTACATCTACCTGATTCTCCTTTACGAACTCTCTGTGCTTCCATTTCCGTCTACTACATTAATTTCATTAGCAAGGATCTTGTTATCAAAATATTTTGGCCACCGTGCTCTCCGGCCTTCATCAGGTGCATGTCAATCTGGGTAGCCTTTAGAGAATTTCAAACTGAACACTTTAATTAATCTAAGTGAGTAGATTGTTCTCATTCTGCTGACCATGTCTAGGGATATCTCGCTTTGTTCTTATTTAATATTTAGTTACTGCTCGCTCAGTTTACACTTTAGTTTAATTCTGTACGGAACAATAGTCTAGTATTTTTTAAATCATTTCATTCCAAGCAAAGCAATAATGCCACTAGGACGCATGGGGTTACTGAAAGTGAAAGAGAATGAGAAGACATAAAGAGGTGAAAGGACAAAAAAAAAATAAAATAAAAAAAACAAAGGATTCAGGTAGACAGAAGATGGTGATTGGCATTGCATTTAAATTTTTCAAGATTGTAGGTGGCAGGGAAGCAAGAAATCGGGAGTTCCACAAATGAGAAGTGCGAGAAAAGAAACTATTAGAATAGAACATATGGTTACATCTAGGTATTTCAATAGGAAAACAGCAAGAGCATTGACTCATGAATTTGGCGGCATCATAATTGTGAGTTCAATCCCTGAGCAGTACAATGAGAACAGAATGAGTAATAACAGGGCAGTACTGAAAAAAAAAAAAAAAGTACACAACGAGATATCCCTAGATATAGACAATAGAATGAGAACAATCTACTCCCAATAGATTAAATAAAGGGTTCAGTTTGAATTTCCTTGAAAGTTATCTGGATTAAGAGACAAATGAAGAAAGCACAAAGTTTGAAGCATGATGACAACAAAGATGAGGATATTTGTCCTAATATAAATACACTGATCCTTTTTCAAGAAATTCACGGAGCTTTTATGTCAAATTATGGTTTTGAAGCTCGATCACCACATATCATACAAGTGTTTAGTATAAACAAATTCTTTATTTTAAAATACTCAATTTTACCGTTTGCTTAATAACTAAAAGGCCGCAAAACGTTTTGGTTTGAAAAATGTTTCATCTTCGACGAAACAATGTAAAATTCACCAACTATCACTCATTTAGCAATAAGTAACAATAAATGGCCATTACTTCAGGAAAATACCAAAATTAGTACTGAATAGGAATTAAATCATTTTACAATTAATTGATATTTCTTTGCATCAGAGACAATCTATTAGGTTGGTGCAAAAATAATGATGTAATAATGTCGTTTTTTGACGTATTTTTTAACATCAAAAAACGACATTATCACGTCATTATTTTTGCACCAACCTAATAGATTGAGGCACTCAAAGACACACCTCAATTTTCACTTGATAAGTTTTGAAAAACAACAAAAAAAAAAAACTTTGCCCTGTAAAGTAGAAGGTAAATTATCAAAATTTAAAAACGTCAGAAAAAAAAAAAAAAATTCATTTACTATTTTAGAAGAAAATTTGGATTATACTGATGAAAAAAAAAAAATTATCAATAGTTGCTAAAAAAATGGGGTAGTGAAAAGTTTTTGGCTTGGTTCACTTCACAAAAGTAAATGACCAAAGCAGAATGTCAGGGAACAAGATTTCATTGGTCTGGCTGATAATTTTTCAGCACTTGTATGTACACGCACACACACATTATATGTGTGTGTGTGTGTGTGTGTGTGTGTGTGTGTGTGTGTGTGTGTGTGTGTGTGTGTGTGTGTAGAGGAGCCCATCAAGAATCACTGATGACCCAACCTAGTGCAGGTTGGTATGGTTGCAATGGTTTGCACCAAATCACAGCAACCCTCTCTTTCTACTCCTACAATCCCAGGGCACACAAGTGTCTGGTGTCTGGGGAGAGAAAGCAGGCCTCAGGCAATGGCAGATAATACCAGATAGTACTGTACTGTCTTCAGGTTTCTCAGTCCAGATTTTTCAGGCTGATTTAAATTAGTTTTCCTTCTTCAAGACTGGTTGCCGCCCAAGGCTACAGAACTTAGTCTGTCCTGCTATTTACTCAGAGGGTGTCGGGGAGTTGGATTCATACCTTCTCTCCAGGGTATTAACACAAAAGTGAATGTAATGAATTCAAACACAGTTCTACGATATCTCAATTTGAGCTGCAATCCATTACTCCACCGTGCATCTCTCTCACATAAGTGTGTGATTTTCCAAGCATAGCTTAGATGTAGCATAAGGCCGAAAGTATGGGGCACCCAGTGTGGATCGAACACACTACTCAGTTGTAATTGTTCTAACAAGACAAGCTTGCTCACCATTACACCAACTCAAGGTGCCCTAAAAAAATCAGAAATTGAATATGGAGCATGAATTGGACATGGTTGACCTGTTCAGGAAGTCACAAGTCATTGTGACTGAGAGTTTGAACGTATTTCCCTTGTTCAAGAAATTGATCCTGCCAGATTATTTGCTCTCCCCCAGAAACTGTAACTAAGATCTGCTCAGTATAGTTGCAGTATAAACCATGGGTGAGCTCTGGATTGAGCAGGCACCTGTAAATAGGTTTCAGCAAAAAGCGCTGCTCAGAAATGAATAGTCACCAGCCATTCTGATCTGTCCTCATGTGGACTTTGTTTCATTTGTTTTTTTTTTTTCCCTGGCATTTGTCAGCACATTTGATGATTTTATCATTGTCTAATAAAAGAAAAAACAGAGAGTATGTGCACTGAAGTTTTGTCTTTCTTCTGGAGAAAATGGCTTCTGAAATCATTGGATAAATGTTATGGTGAAACACACCTATTCTATAGTTAATAGACTCTCCCACCTAATATAAGTAGGAATAGTAAGAGAAACGAGGGTTAGTCGATGTCAGTAGTCGACAGTTGAATACGAAAGTAGTCAGCGACCACAAGATTACTCTGCGTAATACTTATTATATCAAGTTCCTAACATTTTGTACGTTGAACTATTTAGGACCAATTTAGTACAAATACAAGCCTCCACTGCGAAATAACTCCACAACAACTTTGAGTATCTCATCCTTGTCACCAAAGTTGTTGTGGAGTTATTTCGCAGTGGAGGTTTGTATTTGTACTAAATCAGTCCTAAAATAGTTCGATGTACAAAACGTTAGGAACTTGATATAATAGGTATTACGCAGAGTAATCTTGTTGTGGTCGCTGACTACTTTCGTATTCAACTGTCAACTACTGTCGTCCGACATCGACTGACTCTCGTTTCTCTTACTATTCCTACTTATATTAGGTGGGAGAGTCTATTAACTATAGAATAGGTGTGTTTCACCATAACAATAAAACAAGTGTATAAGGTGTTTTTTATATTTCAAACAGGGCGAAGGTCACTTGAAGACTAGCCCTGATTTGGCAAATGTTAACAAGCTAGTTTCTGTATGAATTCCCACAAGTTAAAAGTTTTGAAAATGTTCCCTACACAACCAAATTGTGATCATTGTTGTATGATTCAACGTTAGTTGAGGGATTTGTCTTGGAATTCAGGCTCGGGAATTTTACCAGATTTTTACTTTGCTTATAAAACATAATTGTTTAAATAAGTGTCATAATTTGAAGGAATCATTTTTAAATTACTGACAGTTTCCCAAAGTTCTGCTTCCATGGTTACCACCTGAAAATAAATCAAGCACTGAACAATAAATACATGAAAACTCAAGAAAGTGCAGCAGGTGCGTGATCACATGTCCAGATTATGGTGCTTTATTTCTTTGATACAAATAGGATCCTGCATAAGGAATGTTTTATCTTGCACTGAAAATAAATTTACAGTTTTATTTGAAGTTACTGAAAAGACTGTGCAAGATTGTGTGGAGAAAAGGTGCTGACTGTGATGTCTCCGGCCACAATGCATTTCAGTGTCCGAGTTAGGTACATGGCTGGCAATTTCCCCTCTTGATTGGTCTCTCATCAGAAACATGGCCGGAATGGGAAATGAAAAAAAAAAAATGCTGGATGTCTTTGACATCAAACTGAAGACTTCCATAAATGTTTCCAGTAGAGGAAAAAAAAATTTGAAGATGTTTTGGGTTTCTCTCCCAACCCTTTTATTTTAGGGTTCCTCCAATATAAGGATGAAGAAATGAAAGCAATAGCTAACTGCTGTATTTCCCACAAATAAAAAAAACACAAGTAGATTTAAAAAAAAAAAAAAAAAAAAAAAAAACATTTTGTGAACAATTTAATTAGTGCAAGGAAATTGCTGTGACATAGGGCCTCTATTTGCATCTGAAGCTTTTTAATTTTTGGCAGGGAGTTGCAAGAATGACCTGGGGTTAGTCAAAGATTCATTTTACTCTTCCACATTGAATTTAGGAATATTTAAATAACAGATAGGAAATATTTTCTTAAAGAACTGTCACCTTTGTTATTATTTGTCTTTCATGAAGACATTGTGTGTGCAGAATGTTTTTTTTTTTTTTTTTTTTTTAATTGTCCCTTAGTCTGAATATTCCTTTCACTGTAACATTTTTCTCAAAGCCGTAGGAAACCTTTTAAAAGGGTTTGTGATAAAAACAAAAAATCTTTAACTAATATAGAACAGTTTAGTCTGAGTGTTTATTTTCTTTACATAATTGTAAAAATATTTCCGATTTTAAACGGTTGAGGTTTGATAAAGCAAATTTTTTATTCACCCATAGAAACAAAAGAAATATGAAAATAGTTGATGTAAGTCAAAAAAGAATAGGTAGCTTAATATGTAAAGGACCATAATTCAGGAACATCACTGGATGCAGCCATATTGAATTCCAACACTAACATGAGAAAGAGTTTTCTAATTAAAATGCCTTAGGGAAACAGAACAAACCCTAATATCTGAGAAATAAAACGAACCAAACATTTAAAAACTTACTTAAGCCAAATTTCAATTTAATAATGCCACTAAGATGTCTTAATAGACATCGGACAATATCAATGTACAAAAAAACTTGCAGTCAACAGTTGGTTTAAATTAGAAAGGCATTTAATTTTTTTTTTGTTTCTGTTTTTTGCAAAGCATTAAACTTTTTACAATATTAAAATATAAAACGTCCAAAATCTGGAAACGCCAAGAACTAAGAAATCAATCTAAGTAATCAATGAAATTGCTGTCTTAAGAAAAGGAAATCTTAAAGTGCTTTAATCAAGCAATGCAACTTGTTACAAATATGTTAACCACATATATAAAACTATATATATATATATATATATATATATATATATATATATATATACACACACACACACAAATAAAAAAAAAAAAACTCTTCTATTTTGCCAGAAGGAATGTCCAGGACAGAGATGCTCATCTCTATGTAAATGACCGTTTTGCCGACATAGCACAAATGCTACCTGATGATGTTTGCATTAATGGAATTCTTAAATTGTAGTCTGATCTGGAGAAAGATAAACTTTTAGAGTAAGATGTGTTTAAATATATATTATGTACTATATTCGCCAACATCAAGGAAGCAGGGTTTTTTTTTTTTTCCCTGAAATAAGTCTTGAAAATTTGCATAAGATACAGCATAGACTTACAAAAAGCTTCACACAACAATTTTCAAGACTTATTTTAGAAAAAAATGAACTTCAATGCTGGCAATTAAAGTATATATTAAAAATGGTTTCAATCATTATAATTGATTTCATTCAAAAATTGGGAATGCAACAGAGAATCAATTGTCACCTTAATTTTATCTTTAGTAAGTATTCAGTAAGTATGTTGTCATATTTTGACTATTAGGGATATATTTGTTGTCATATTTTGACTATTAGGGATATATTTGAAATGTGAAACATTTGAAACAAAAGAAAAACTTGTCCTAATTATTTTCAGAACCTGAAAAATTGACCAAAGATCAAAGAAGCATTTTTGAAGAATAGTAAAATAGATAAAAATTTAATCCAAGACTCTGATTCTCTCTACAGCTACAGCCATAGTATCAAGAGACGTGCAACAAATGACACAAGCAACCAAGAGATTTTCTTTTGGTAGTTTTCCAAACTTAAAATAATACTTAAGGGTAATAATGAAGAAGGTTTTTTTTGTTTTTTTTAAACCATGATCAAAAATGAAAAACTCAGAGAATTAACACAAACTTATAGGTAAGATAGTTTGTCAAACGAATTTGAGCAAAATGTATGTCAGCTGTATTTGCTTATGATTCAAAAACTGAGAAATCAATCAGCTAATCAGAAATTAAACTGCTTGCAGAAATGGCAGAAAAAAATGTAATGAGTTGGAAAATGGGTGCTCTAGCCAGAAATAATAATTTTTTTTTTTTCTAATATATTACTAGAGATTAATCACTCTAGATCATGAATATCAACGACAAAAATTTTTTTTTTATTAAATTTAATTAAAATTTAACAGGGGGCCCCCAGTTTGCTATGTCGTTGTATTAGGTTTCTGTGATAAAACGACATTATTTTTGCACCAACCTAATAAATTGATCCACCTTATGGAGGTTAAAACAAAATATACTCAGACAAAAAGATTTCTTAAAATCTAGATTTTATTTTAATAAAATACAGATCTTTTTTAAAAATTAGTAACCTGGAATACTTACTCGATAGTCATATATGAAAAAAGAACTCCAGGTTACAAACTTGAAATTTTTTTTTTTTTACATTTTAAGAAATCATATACAAGCGTATTTGTTTTGACTTCGATGGGGGTAGGGGGGGATCAATTTATAATGAATTTATATAGTAAACTTTCTATTAACTTTTATAAAAAAAATTGATATTTGTGATCTGGATTGCTTAATTTATAGAGATATAAAAAAACATTTTGAAGAAAATTATTATTTCTGGTTGTTATGCTTATTGTGCAAATCCATTGTGGGGTGGGGGAAAGCATCTCAATAAATTTAGTGAAAAAATAGTAACTATTTAGTTTAACATTTTGAAATGGACTCACAGAAATGACATTTAAACATATCTATTCTAGATAAACATTACCAGTAACATTTGAATGGACATCTGGTTTTTCGTCAATGACCATGACGGTCAAAATTTTGTCAATACCACCTGGAATCTAAAAACAAAATCTAATGAAGGATTACAGTGACACTAAATTCATCTTTTCTTTTTTTTTTTTTTTTTTACAGCTACATTTCCAAAAAAGTTCAGCAGTCTTTAGTTTTATCTCTTTATTAAATCAAGATGGCCACATGTTAGTCCACATGCCTAACGGCTCTGGCAAAGGCTCTCTGCTCTTTGCATCTTGTGCCTATGTACCCAATGAAATAAACTTTCCTCTGGGAATGTCTGTACCTAAATTCAGGATAAGTACCCAGAGATTTCCAAACTGACTCCACCTTTAGCTGAGCATGACTATGGCCTTTCCTTTAAAACAAAGTCATGTCCATCTGAAAGTTCTCAGCCCCATGGAATAGTAACGCCAGCCCATAGGCTTATCCCGATCAAATGCATCAGAGTCCATGTCATCTGTTTCTGCATGGGGTGGTTCGTCTTGAGGATAGTGCTGACCATCATCTAGTCGAGACAAGTTATCCTGACTCTCGTCATAACTATTACCACCATGGTCAGGATAGTAACCAGCATCCTGATTCATATCAGGCATTTGGTTATATCGACTGTCTGTATCACGAGAAAATTTATTTGGACCACTCATGCCAGGCCGCACTCGGTCATCATGATCCATGAGACCAAACTCTTTTGGGTCGCGAGGTCCCATCTGGTTTCCCACTCCTGAATTTTGATGCCAATTATTGTTGTCATGAAATGACTCCTCAAATGGCTGTGACATCTGATTGTACTGTTCATGTTTGTGCCCACTCCTGTGGCCTGACTGACTGGTTGCCTCATTATCCTGCCTGTGGCGGCTTTTGAATCCATGTGTGTCATCATACTGACTGCGATGATAACTTTCATTTCTGTAAGGGGAACGAGAAGACCGATCACGTGTCTCCATTTTATCTGCAGGTTTCTGGTGATGATAGTCAATGGCCATGTACTTCTGTTCATTCTGCAAGTCGACATTTTCCGCTGCATTGTAGTAATTATCATCTGGCAATGGAGAGAAGCGCTGGTCTGTATCATACTTCTGGGACTGGTTATTATAGCAGGGATTTGTCCTGGAATCATCTTGCAGATGACTGGATTTTGACCATATGGTCTTAGAAACCAGATTCTCTAAGGCAGACAATGCCATGGCAATGGTATTACTATCAGTCTTATCTGCCCTGCAACAAAAGAAAAAGAAAAAAGTTACAAAGATACTCTTTAAATCTATTCAATCCACTAGTGTATAGATAGTACAAACTAGTAGGTCAGCTGTATTACAAATAACTTCCAAAATAGTTACTAATATAAAAAACAATATGTACCAGAATTTCTATCATTGTAGCTGTCATTAAGTGGAAAAGAGCCGATAAGTATTCAACCTTATCACAAAGGGCCCTGACCGAATTGGTGAAAAATCAGAACCTGTAATGTTAGTGCATTTAAATTAACATATCTGAAAACTGGTTGACAGTCAAGTCGATTTTATATGAGAGTAAATTTATTTCTCTTTTCAAGTAAGGTCAAGCTTAGGCTTGCTACTGGTAACATGTAACCCAATACTACCTGCCTCATTTCAATAAAAATACTTTGTGTACTGTTGTCTGAGTTGGGCGTCAGGAAGAGTGTTGGGCCTTGTAAAAGCTTGCCTCAAATCATCATGACAAATCCTTTGTCAAGCAGAAGCCAAATTTGTTTTGTGATTAATCTCAGTCTTGCCTCAACAACAACAACAAAAAAACAAAAAACAAAAAAAACATGGCTGTGTGTGTGTGTTTTTCAAATGATACCAAATTTAGCATCTTTGGTACGACTGATTATGAGATCTGCTTTTGGAAATCTACATCTTTTACAAAGTTGAACATTTCTGGCAGTTCTAGTTCATCATGTGATAGCTGTTAACACTATGCATACAGTACTAGCCAATTGTAACTGCATTCAGGTGCTCCCAAACTGTAAGCATGTGAAATTTGCAGCCGCATTTAGATACTTCTGGCCTGAAAAGGTTAAGTCAATCCTAAAAGAAAAGGATTCTCTACTGAATTGCCAGTAGGAATCAATATGGCAGCTACTTATCCAAAATCTCCCTACACTTTTTGCTAAAGTTCAATGACCTCAAAAGCAACATTAAATATCCTTATTAAATGGATCAAAGACAGAAGAATGTTGTTTCATTTTGCTTCAATAAACAATTGCTAATGTGGAAGTTATACAGTTTATGTTAGAATAAATAGTAAATTTAAGATTTTTTTACTTGGTTAACTGTATTTTTGAGTGATTATATTTTGCAATAGTAGTATAGTCAGCAGATACTCACTGGAGCTATTCTGATTAGAAATAGAAAAAAAAAATCCACTAATTGCTGGTCACATGAAAATAAATATTGATCGATTTATTTTTTTTACTGCTTATCAACCTTTTGCAGGTTATGTAAAGCCAGAAATTTTAAAGTTTGTAAGAATTTGCTTTGGAGTTAATGATTAACAAACACAAGGCCTACTAATCAATCCATAGGTGGAAGAAGAAAAGGTGGATTCATACCTCTTCCAAGGGTAAATACACATTAAGTGAATATAACAAACTTGACTGGAATTGGAACTTAGGTCTCAAATTTCCTATTTTGAGCTGTTATCAATTACAGCACCTGCACATCCAAGCTTACAACACCTGGTAGTCCCAAACAGTCACCCATCTAGGTACTGAACAGGTTCACCATTGCTCAACAATGATGACCATACAACAACTGGTGTTTCAATGTGATATAGTCTTAAGCCAAAATAGGTTTCAAGTATATCCAGGAACATTGAGTCCTTTATATAGTTCTACTTACTTGAGATGTTTGGCCAATTTTGAGAGCTTGGACAATATACCAAGATTCTGGCTTAAGTCTTTAACTTGCTCCAGTACAGATGACAGTTTGTGGATGTCCAAGAAACTTGAGAGCTTCGGGTCAACTTTTCTGCCAGCTCCACTTCTGTGAGAATCTGCAGACCTGAAGTCAAAATCATCTTGGCACCAGTTGCCTGAGCGTAACTTGTCTTCAGGGTTGAATGCCTTTTGCAAATCGTCCAATGAGTTAAAAAAGGACAGACTAAGATTTGTTTTGTTGGTGTGTCCCAGGGCAACCAGTAGTTCATTTAATGCACGTGCTGAATCTGGGTTCTCAGAGGCAAATTTCTTGGCTTGGTCCTTAAACTGGTTAAATATATCATTCACTTTTGTATTAGATCTATAATTAAAAAAAAAAGAAGACTTTAATTTCACAAATAAGATTGGGAAGAATAACAATGGCACACTTCTGTTTTAATAAAAAGTGTGAAATATTTAAATGCTATGTAAGTGCAGAAAAAAGTTCAGTTTAAAAATCATTTCTGTTTCTAGAGCAATAAATTCAATGTTGCTTAAACAGTGTATATATATATATATATATATATATATATATATAGTGATGATTGTACTTACTAGGCTGTCTGTCAGCCTGGTGCCACATCTAGGCTACACTTAAAAAATCCTGTGTGTGTGTGTGTGTGTGTGTGTGTGTGTATATATATATATATATATATATACACACACACACATAGAGAGAGAGAAGGTGCGATGTATAAATTATCGTCTAAATTATGCAAAAATGAAAATAACACTACATCACATTTAAAAAAATATATTTATCAAAATTACACAAAAATATATTGAAATACTAAGAAAATTTATTCAATAAAATTGCCGTTGGCTTCAACTGCACTCTTTTGCAACTCTTCTGGATGGTGAATGCTGCCATAATACTTGCCTTGAGTTCATCTTTGGTGTTACAAAGAATTTTGTTGGTCTCTCACTCAACTGCACCCCACACATAATAATCAAGGGGGGTGCAGTCTGGAGGGTTATGCGGCCAGATGTAAGGGGTTGTGTGGTTCTAGAAATTGTCCAACAACTATGACTAGTTTCTCCTGCTTGTGTGGCATGGTGTAGAGTCCTGTTGCCAGACAAAGGTTCTTCCAGCAGCCACCCACTTGACCCAGGGAAGCACTACTTCCTCAAGGCATTTAATGTAGCCCTCAGGTTGAGTCTGAGGCCCTCGCCAACAAGTTCTTTTCTTATCAGAATGATCAGAGGCAGTTTTCTGAGCTACCATACCTTCTTAATCACCATTAAACTCATCCAACTCTTTCTGAATCCTGTGACTGTCCTTGGATTGACACCCAAACACTCTGAAATCTTTGTATTGGAGCTTCTGGTGCAAATGCCAAGCAGTATAACATGCAATTTCCAAACTTCTGGCAAGGTGAATTGCATCATGGTGCTCTTTTTCTCACAGACAGTACCCAACTGAATTTACTATTCTGTGCAGTCGACAAAATCCCAAAAAATGTGCTTGCATGAAATTACAAATTATAAAATGGTCACAATTTATCCATCACACTGTGTGTGTGTATATATATATATATATATATATATATATACATATATATATATATATATATATATATATATATACACTAAAAACATACTTACTGTTTATCTGAAAATTTATCATGTTCTGCTTGCTGAATATTATCAAAATATCTATCCCACTGAAAGAGAAAAAAAATGCATGAGAAGTAGGTTTGCTTAATTGAAATAAAAAATTAATATTCATTTAAGGGGAAAAAAGCCATATAAAGATTTAATAAGTAATCTGAAAAACATTACAAGAAATAAATTTGACAGATTTAATTTTAATTAAAAAATAATTAAAACATTACTAGTATTTATTAAACCTGCCTCAAAATTCCCTCTCTTCATTTAAATTTCTTTCATTTATTAATTTAGGCACCAAGTGTTTCACTTGCACAAATCATTTTGACTTATTTTGGCTTCAGTTCAAAGAATTCAATATTTCGAGCTGTGTGTGGGGTCATTAGAAAAGATGCAAATATTCATTTCTGAGGGACATGGTGATATTTTCTGAAATAATTTTTAAAAGTTGAACTAGAGGAAAAATCTGAACATTACCAACATGGATAATAAATACACACTACTCGGATTTTTAATAACTAAATTAGCAAGTGATGAGGTTGCATTTTATATAGATCTATCTTCTCAAATATTAACTTATAATAATCAAATATGTATCATCTCCTCATCATTTATTATAGGTCAAATACATGCCCAATTTGATGCAAACCCACCCTAAAATTATGAAAAAGCCAATTCTTATCTATCATATTTTTAACCCCATGTCCTCCTGGTGTCATAAACTGACACCTTCATTTTTCCATATATTGTGACCATTTTGCTTGAAGTTTGTATTTTCATATTCATAATGAATTCATAAGAAAATTAAGAAATTGTGATGCATATTTGGTATTTTCAAGGTAATTGTTCTGGTGAAATATCCTTTTTGGTACAGTGACTATAAATTTAAATGCAGTACTAGATTGGTGGCAAAGACTCATTATTTTACAGTTGAAATGGCTAGATGTAACCATAAGTTTTTTTTTCTGACAGTTTATTCTCTTGCACTTCTTGCTTGTGGAACTCTCTTCCAGCTTATAAAATTATCAATTGTTATTTTCTGTCTTCTTGATTACAGTTTTATTTTTCTCTCTCCTTAATAATTTTTCTTTTTCTCATATTCTCTCACGCTTAATAACACTTGTGTGTCCTAGTAGCTTTATTGCCCTACATGGAGTGAAATGATCAAAAATAATACAGATTTCAAGGAAGCTGTTATGCAAAATTATAGTTTTTTATATATATATATATATATATATATATATATATATATATATATATATATATATAAAGGTGTCAGTTTAAACTGATGCTGAAGGATATTGGTTAAAGAAGTTTAACAACTTAGATATATTCCAATGATTTAAGTCTCAAGAAAACTTTTTACACTAACACTAGAAAGTCTATAGTCAGTTGAAGCAAAAATAGCTGTGGAAATATTGTATATAAATTCTGTCAGTCAGTTATGTGCCATGCGTGATACACGCTAAGGCAATCACATATTTTTTGATACATGACTGACCAGGCAGATTTTTTCCTGGAGTAGACCAGTTGCCATCCAAGTTTATAGAACCTGATCTGTCCTGCTATTTACTCATAGCTGGGGGGAGAGAAGAAGAGGATTCATAACTTTCCTAAGGGTATTAGCACGTAAGTAAATGTAATGGATTCAACTGGAATTCAAACTTGGCTCTCCGATTCCTCAGTCTGAGCTACTATCCATTACTCCATCATGTCAGTTCAGACTAATATATTTATCTTTGCTGTTTTACCACATTTCAGTCATATACCCTCCAGCCTTCATCAGATGCCCATGTACTTGGAACATTGAATCTTGTACTGTGTGATATATGCACCTATGTGTTCTTGAAATTTTCACCTCCTGACCTATGTACTGAACCAGTGACAACCATCCAATGAACAAAATGAAATTTACCATCACCATTTCTGCTATTTCTGTCACGACAGACCAACTCTTCCCTTTGGCCAGTGAGATCTCAAACTCTCTCTTACCAACCCTCTGCCCATCACTACACCCCAATTCATGATTCACAACTCCCTAACAATCAACCTGGAATTACTATTATAAGTTTTGGATGATTGGTTAATTCATTTTCTACAACTTTTCAATACAATGCAGATTATTTAAAGTCAGAATATATTTTTAGACTGTAAGAAGTTTTTTTTTTTTTTTTGAGATAATGGTGTAGTGATAAAAGTCTTACTAATTACCCCATAGTAAAAGAGGTGGATTAATACCTTTCCCAATGATATTTGTGGTTATGTGAATTTAACAAAACCAATGGGAATTGGAAGTTGGCTCTCCATTATCCATTACACCACCAGCATATAGAAGCAAACAGCACCTGGTATTCCCAAGTGGTCACCCATCTAGGAACTGACCAAGCTCAGTGTTGCTTAACTTTAGTGATCATACAGAAACCAGCGTTTCAATGTGATGTGGCCATAAGCCCAAAGTCTTAGAGAAAATGGTAACAAAAAGGACACATACTTAACATCAGGAAGAGAAAGTTGAAATTTCCAGAGCACATAAGGAAAGAGGGCTTGTAAAATTTGATACTCACAGGAAAGATTGAAGGCAAGAGGGATAGAAGAAAACAACACAATCTACCAAGTGAGCTTGAGTAAATTGAAGGTGGAACAAAATTTAGGAGAGATAAAAAAAAAAAAAAAAAAATGACAAAATTTATTAAGAGCTACAAAGGACAGGAAATTGTGGAGAGCCATGATTGTCAACATCTTGAAGAGGAGTAAAACTGCTACTGCAGAATACGACAGACATCACTTTTGAATCCAAAGCAATGCAATTTGCAGGATAGGGAAGCTGACATAGAAATGCTAAACAACATAAAAACAAAAAACTCAGTGGAAATGGAATTGGAAATTCTTCCTTCATGTAGCATATTCAGCAAACCTGTTGCCATCAGATTAGCATTCTTTATTTGATTCGATTTCCCAAGGTCTTTTGATGTTCAAAATTTCATTGACAACTACTGTGTCTGAGATGAAATATGAAAATTTCTGGCATGTTCATAACTTCATTTCAATTTGGAAATTTATCTATAAATGTAACAAGAGAGAGGCTTGTAACCCTACCAAGTAGTAGTCCTGGGTATGACGATAAACTACATCTAGCAGCAACGCCTCTGATCAGGAGACTGGAGGTTTTCAGGAGCATAAAACCGCATCTTAATTGCTGTTGTTCCCAGGTCATACATGACCCGGAGTGGTAGCATCTGTTAGGGTCCCAGCAAATAGTGGACCCCCAAACAAAAACACTATGAAAGTATAAGATTACATTTTTATATTAAAAATACCAGCAATACATTTCATATATAAAAAAAAATTGTCAACAACACCCACTGATAGTAAAATTATCAACAATAAATTTTATTTGTAGGCATACAAATACATTCAAAATATTTAGATTTTGGCATAAAATAACTCAGAGCTTGATATCGCTGCTAACCAAATCAACTCACCAAAAGGCTTCAGATGGCCAATGAATTAAGTGATAAGTGATGTGAGATTCTATTTTGGGAGTTATGACAGGGAAAACTAAAGGAAAATCTGTTGATGGTTAGTAGAGACTAATTAAATGCTAATTAGTCGCAATAAATGAAATCAGCCAAAAATAGTATGATGTATGAAACCATTCAGTGAATTCCCAACTTCTTTCACTTCACCATTGTTTGCCTGGGTTGGCAGGACAGATGGACCTGGATAGCTTCACTTATCCCTAGATCCATTATCCAAGGGATAAAAAGCATATTCACTTTAAATACTATTAATCCACGATTACTATTTCTTTGTAGAAAAAACTGGAATCTTTTACAAAGCTAAGTCGTAAGCATCTGGTTTCTAAACAACAGATGTATTCAGAGCCAATGAATTTAACATTTAGCACTTTGCATCATTTATAAATATTACTTCTCCTTTTACTGTATATGGAATACTCTCAAATTTGTGTTTTATATATTAGTTCTATATATTTGTAATTGCCGTCGCCTGGCTCTCAATTTCAGTCAAGATTGTTTTAGGTGTTGCCATAGAAGGATATGACTATACAATCAAGAAATTCAAATTCAACTTTTATTGGCAGGACTAAAATTTTGATTGGTGAAAATAGTCACCTACACAGTGTTAAAGGTTATGAGTGATTTCAGTAACATATCTTGTTGCTATCTGGACAATTGTCAATATAACTCAGAGGAAAGTGCTTAGGTCAGAGGCAGATACTAGCCATATTGTAATCACTGCCTGCAGTCAGGTGATGAGTCCCAAATGAACAGAGAGATTTGTAACAAACATGCATAGGGAACAGTATTTAAACATTGATGAATATAAGGCAGACACAGGTCATTACAAACACCAGTGTTCCAGGATCTATCAACTTCCTAGGGTTGCAGGAAATACATTTGGTTCCAATCTAATAGGAAGTGACTGCAAAACACTTTCCCTCTCTTCCCCAATTTATAGGCAGAAGCACACATTGCATACTGGGATTTCTTCTAGCCAATAAGATAGGCTGGTTCTCGGGTTTAATATGATTCAGTCTCAGTCTGTCTTGAAGTCAGAACACTATGTTTGCTTCTCCGAATTTGCTTGTGTGTCAACCCCAATTCTTAGTTTGTGAACTTTTTGCCATACTACTGTTAATTTGCCTTGAACATATTGTTTGCTTATTTTATATTATTTTTGACTCGTTCTTTTCTTTTCCTTGTTACTGCTTATTACGAACTTTGTTTGTTGGACAGTTCTGCCATTTATTTACATTTAACTTTGGCCACTCACTCTACAAAAACATAGTAATATTTTAGCGGAATTCCAATCCCTAATGTAAACACCATAAATAAAGCCAATGTTGGAAATTTAACGTTAAATACAGCAGTTTTGTTGACTCAAAGGAATTCCTGAAACCTATTTTTGTGTCTGTGACACTTGCTCCAGTAGGAGGATGCTTCAATTGGAATTTCTATCACTTGCTAAATCAGAACAGAGCAGGGACCTAGTTTTTGATTTTTGTTCAAATGTTTCAAAGTTAAAGATAGGAAGACACACCTAATGACCCAAGTAAGAGTCAGTGACTAAGATTTGGGATGAGTAAAATGTTGCAACTGCTGCCAATAGCCAGAAAGACGATCTTCAGTCTAACAGATAATGTCAGATGAGAAAAAAATAAAGATCTTTCTTCATTTCATACAAAACAAACTAAAATAAGTAGAAATCTGTATAACCATTAGCAACATTTAAGTTAATATGAACCTACAATAACAAAATAAACTAATTTAGAAAATGCCATATGGAATTGATATACAAATCTATAAGGATTCTCGCTCACAGCTTTTAAGGCTTACAATCATATCACGTTGAAACACTGGTTCCCAAAGTTAAGCAATGTCAAGCCTTGTCAGTACCTAGATGGCTGACCACTTGGGAATGCTATAAGCTTGAATGTGCAGAAGGTGTAATGGATATTATCCCAGAATTGTTCAACAGAGAGCAGAGTTCTAATTCCAGTTGGGTTTGTTATATTCAGTTATATGTGCAAATGGAATGGTATGAATCTACCTCTTTTCTTCTAGGTATACACTAATTGCTAAGACTTGTATCACTAAAACTATTATTATGTCAATAAAAAAACATTTAAAAAATTCTTACAATCTAAAAATAATTTCTAGCTTTAAATAACCTGCAAAAGGTTAATAAGCTGTAGAAAATGAATCAATCTGTTTTTAAAATATGCAGTACTAGAAAAGTGAATATTTTTCTTTTTTTTATTAGGACAAAAGAATTTTCTCACAGGTCAAAAATATTCATACTTACCTGCTTAGAATTGAACTGTTCATCATCTCTGCTGGTGAGGGAAACAAACCTCCTGTCTCCTTCTCCTTTTACCATTTCATTTTCTTCTTGATTCTTGGTTGCTGATTTGTTGGCAATGTAATGGTATCTGTCATTACGAACGAGTGATGGTCTGTTTTGCAAATTTGAAGAATGAACAGATTGAGCAGCAGACGGAAACAAAGGACTTCTTTGTCTTTCAGTTGTGTGAACTTGTGGACTCCTGTGCCGTGGTAGGGGACTCCGACTTCGGTGTTGAGGTAGTTGATAGGGAGGGGAATTCCTAATGTGTCGCCGAGATGCAGTTGGACTTTGGCCGCGGGTTTGCAAATCTGAATCTAGTTCTTGACCAGCTGGAGAGGAAAAAATGAATTAAGTGACATTTATCACAGATCTATTTTGAACAATATTCATCAGAATATTGTTGAAGATACGAGACAAAAAGATAAGTGATTGAGAAGCTTTTAAATGTTAGAAGGCCATTTAAAAAATTATGACACACTTTGCTAAACGGACAGAATTGGGAAGCCTTAAATTTATACAAATAAAACGAAGTGTCTGTACGTCTACTATAGGCTCAAAAAGTACTGAACAGATTATGTAAAGTTGACCTAGTTCAACCATGGTAGCCATGAAAGGTTCAAAGAAGCCATTTCACATGGAATTTAAATATTTATTCATATAAAAAAATGTGGTAAGGAACGCAAATCAAATTTTGATAAGGAATTAATGTGTGGTTACTTCCCTTAGTAATTTTAATAATCTATGCTAGTGTTTCTAAACCATTTTTTTTTACTTCAGGGTACACTTGTAGAATAACTAAAACTATGGGGGTGCACTTTAAATTTTAATAAAGAAATCATGAAATTTGTAAATAAAGAAATAACCTGAAAAAAGAATTTATATTTTAAGATATTGCATTGTATATTTAAGTATGCCTGTGCTTAGCAATTTTTTTAATGTTATATGTTAAGCTTTGAGGAAAGGAAAAAAAAGGGAAGGATTAAAGATTAAAGAATTTAGCATCCAGTTTAAAATATCAACTAACAAAAACATGACTTAGTCATGAAACCCATGTGTTTTGGTGTCTCTAGCTTTTTAAAATTAAAGATTTTTTAAATATAAAAATAACTCATAAATTATTCTTCTGTTAATTTAGGGTGCATCTAGTTTACTTTCAGGGTGTATTAGTACACTTGGGTACACTGGTTGAGAAACGCTCATCTACTCAAATAAAACTAAGTGACTGTCTTTTTTACCGAGACAAAATTAATTTCTCGCCCATGTCAAAGACCACAGTTTAGTTTTTTAAATAAAAGATATTTAAAAACAAAATATAATTGACATGGAATATGTCACGTTTTTATTTTAGGCCAAGATTAATCTTGTTAAAAGGAATTAAGATACAACACCATAATTGCAGTTATCTGATATGGGAAGCATACACTTGTTGGTTGAAAGTCTTCTTTCATTCAGAAGTTGTTTTCAAGTGTTTCCTTAATTTAATCACAGCTAAGCCAATATTTGTTCACATGTTAATGAGTAGTTTGTTCAAGAAGTGACAGTATTGACAATTGTCAAACAGATCAAGTGTCCTTGAAATGTATAGTTTCATTTTACTTGGTAATGGAAATTTTTAAAATTGGTGAAAAACATTAATTTGGCTTTCTTAAATTAAAAGCTTATCTTTTAAGTTTAAATTCATTTACACACACGCACAAGATCTTTCATAAATTTGCATATGGTTAAAAAATGCCAGTTTATCCTCACCTCACATCAGAATAAAACATGCCACATTGTTAATATAGAGAGAATAAATTTTGATATCAGCATTATATATATATATATATATATATATATATTATAATAATATTTTTGTTTAAAAATATGATTCCTTCGCTACATAAGAGTTCTCATGTTTCAAAAACGTGAGCCGAAATCATCCAAATAATTAATAAAATTAAGTTGGATTGAGGTGTTTAGTCACGTTTCATCTTCAAGCGAAATTTTAGGAATAAGCTATCTCTCGGTTTACGTGTATTTTTACAGAATTTGTTATTGTGGGAGTGGCTATACTATTTTCATTCTTTAAGTGGTCAGGGAGTTAATTCTTATCAGTAGATTCATCATCCTCTGAGAGGTTTTGCTAAGGTTGGGTAGGGTATCCATTTCAAGGCTAATGTTTACGGTCATCCTTTAGTTGGTTCCCTGTGAAGGATATTTTTATGGCGCGCCTACAGTCGTTCTGTGTCTGGAGAATTTTCTCTTATTCTTAAGAGAGAGCCTACTCAGTACCTGAAGATAGCATTGGGCATGAAACTGAGTCATGCTACTGGTGAGAAATAAAATGTATACTTAATAGGTTTGTTAAATTACACAGAGCACTATTTTATCAACACTAGCATTCAATGTGCAATATAACAATTTTTAAAAGTATATTTTAATAAATATTTCATCTAAGTTATTTCTTAATAAAAGTTTTAAAAATTTCCATTATAAGTTGTTTCTGTTGATAAAGTTTTTCAATTCAGAAAAAAATTAGAAAAAAAGAATTTATATCTGCCTTGTCAAAAATCAGTTATAAGTTATCAGAAAAATATCAGTGTTTACTTTTAAAAAAAAACATAAAAGGAGTGTGATTTTGGCTTCTAAAAGCATTTTTTTAAGAAATAGACATAAATCATTCTTAAAAATATTAAAATGGTTTATAGAAATCATTAATTTTAAGCCTGGCAATGTTAGTTACAATCATATTTCCTGCCATGCACATAATAACCATTGTTGTCATCTGACATTTCAAATTACTACAAATCAGTCAAACAGAAACAGAAAATATTTTATAGAATCATCCTAAGTAAAAATAATCTATTGAATAAAAAATGATTCAAATGTTTCTCTCATCATAGCTATGTCCTGTGTAGGAAATTCAAGCAGACTTAACATAATGACAAAAGGAATTTTGCAAAATAGATATCCTGCCGAAAATATTGTTTATAAAGAAATGTTATAGAGCTAATAATAGCTTCTACTACAACTTAATTTTCTCTGTCTGTAGAACAGGTATTCTACTAGTATATTAAATATTCCTTTTATAAAGACAAATGGAACATCTTTCTTAGCCAACAGGTTTCATTCTCTGATGGAATTTATCAAGACAATGTAAGGATTTTATTTTGCAACAAGTACTTATAAATAGAATAATGTTATTTTTATGGATTTTTTATATTTAAGAACATTCATAAATATGCATCAGGCTAACTGAAAATCAAGGTGAATTATGGTGGATGCTAAGGGATATAATTTAATGTTGTATAAACCAAAATGTGTAAATGTTGTTGAATTTTTTATTTTTATAATCTAATAATTATTTACATTTTTAGTTTGAGATTAATTTCTGTATGTAAAATAATAGGTTGTGAATTTAAAAGTTTTTTTCTAATTTTTATGGTCATTTTGGCTTAAGAAAAGAGTATCTCTCTTAGAGAAGGAGATATTTAAAAAAATCTGGGATACAAATTTATATTCTGACAAGATTCAATAGCAGCACTCTTAAGAATTTTTCATCTAAGTAAGTTACTTCTTTTTACTAAGTACAGCATTCTTTAGATCAAAGTTGAGGTCGAACTTATTTCTATGTAGGATTAATGCATTTGATAAATTGTTGTGTACAATATATAAAAAGTTTAATTTCTCTTGCCTAACATAGTTATACTTCTAAGTGAATGTTACGTGATAATAACCAGATAATGAGACCAGCTAATAATAACAAGAAGTTGGGAAGTCATGCAATTGAAAAAAAACAAAACAAAAACAAAACAAACACATACAGAGAAAGAATGTACAAAGTACTCAAATGGAGAAGTAGACATGATTGTACCCTAACAAATGTTCTTAAAATAAATGATGCCAATAGATGAGTCAGAGAGAAAAGTAAAATGAGTGAAGCAAGGAATATGAAAATTGTGTATGGTTAACACAAGCAGTCAGCAGGTTAAGTCCCAGAAAAAATAATAAACTGTAAAAAGCAAGATTAGACAACTCTTTACCTTTAGTATGGCTATTACAATATGAATATCATTTGGAAGAGTCAAGGTGATCCTTATAGCTGCCAGACAATGTTTTCTTGTAACACCGAAGAGGAAATATTTAATTATATTAGTTTTTATTTTCAAACATTTTTGAAATAAATAGATTGTGGTAATTTAAAAAATTTTAAAACCAGGGATACCAGATATTTTTAATCACCCCCCCCCCCTACCACTTTTTTAACTGGTTAACTTACCAAGTTATCCTGTTAATTTTGTGTTCTGAATGTAAACTGATTTAATTTTAAAAACTATGTATACAGGTAATATCTATTAATATATCATAGCAAAATTAGTATTTTCTTCATCATCT
This sequence comes from Acanthosepion lycidas, assembly GCA_963932145.1. Taxonomy (NCBI): domain Eukaryota; kingdom Metazoa; phylum Mollusca; class Cephalopoda; order Sepiida; family Sepiidae; genus Acanthosepion; species Acanthosepion lycidas. The sequence continues at coordinate 27,808,090 of OZ010611.1, read as the reverse complement.
GTAAAACAAATGTTACTTGTAACAAAATTTTGTAAAGATTATCAAAATTATTGTTTCCCTGAAAGTATTTTCAGATTTTGTTGATACATAATTTTGTAAAATGCTGAAATTGCTTTCTCATTATTTTATACAATTATATATTCTGTAATCAATTGGCATAAACAAATTCATTATTTCTGTAATATCTAAAAATGTCTAATTTATAAACTGATTTTTGTATATTTAATTATTTTATGGTATTTTTTATTCTTTCTTTGTACATCTGCATTTATAGAAATTAGTTAATAATTGTAAGGTGCTTCCTATTAGGTTGCAAAAATAATGACATAATAATGTCGTTTTTTGACGTATTTTTTAACGTCAAAAAAACAAATTATTACGTCATTATTTTTGCACCAACATAATAATATTATATATAGTTACTAATTAACTAATTACTGGACATTATTAACAAGTTCTTTGCTAAAAATGTCCTTAGTAATTGTTATTTAGCAGTGATTTATTTCTCCACATGTCTGCCGTCAATTTTTGATCCCAGTCACATATTTGCCAGGCCTAGTATAAGGATCACTTTGGGCAAAGTTCAAAGGAGAATCAAGATAAAATCATTACCTCTTCTCTTATTTTTATGATTTTGTCAATTGCTTCATTCAATCCTCATAGACTATCTACATTTGTAAGTTTGGAAATAAGATTCATGTATTTCCAGAATAGAATATTTTTTTTTTTAAATTAGCTTTTTTGCAGCAGCTGTCATAACATGATCATCTTCACTCAAAAACACTTGTAAATTTTAATATCAAATAGAAAAAAACTATATTTCCATAATACAAATTTAAAAAAATATATATATATAAAAAGATACAAACATGAAATTGGTGGCTGGAGAATTTACACCTACATATAAATAAAAACAATTTTTTAACTTATTAAACAGTCAGTGAATCCTCTTAAATGTTACATAAGTCTTTGGCAATATTAAAAAAGGAAAATCTTATAGGAATCAGCCTTAAGCTTGAAAAGTTTTTAAAACACTAACATTTTTATTTATCTTAATTATTTTTTTGAGACCACACTAGACAAAATTATTAATCCCCCCACCCCCCAAAAAAACGACAATTTGTTGGATATCAAGTGTATACTAGAACTAAAATGTTAAAGTTTGTATAACAGAAATTTCTAATTTTATTTTTAATTTGAACAAATTAATTGTACAGTCCATTTGCAAAATACTAATTACACTTAAAACGTTATCTCTTAAGTGTCAATCTCTGATAATAGACAGATGCCTTTCTTTTTTTTTGGTAAAATATAATTTAAAAATGAAAATAGATCAATGTCTGTCAAAATTATAGATGTGACATGATCTTCAATGTTAAATCAGACACATGATCAATTTACTAAGTGACATACTGTCTTTGTGTTTCCTCTTCCTTCTTTCATTCTTTATTTCCTGTCTAGACTGAGTCTAAAATGGCGGGAAAGAATTTAGTTGCTTGACAACAGACAGAGGGACCTCCTGAGAACGTGAGTAACGGTGGTCACACAAACTCATGTGACATATCACCATGTGGGATTTTTGGTATTCCAGTTTCCCAATAATCTCTGACCATGACAGGTCATCAGAAAATTGACTCTCAATGACATCTCATGAGAGATATTCCCATGAACTTATACCATTACTTGCTGTGTAAGAAATAAGGAAATATCATCCCAAAGATCTCGGATTTATTTAACTACTTGATGTGTAGTAAATAAAAAAGGTATTATTCTCGAAGACCATGGTTTTATTTGACTACTTGATGTGTCAAAGAAAAAAGAATATTATACCCAAAGAAATATAAAGGAATATCAATAACCTTCCCATATTTTGTTGTTTCTTTTTTTGTTAACAGTCAAGTTGACCGACCAACTCATTACAAATAAAAAAGAAAACAAAATCAACAAAAAACAATGCAATCAAAGAATGCAAATTCTGCATCATTTTGGAAAGGCAATCATTTTCTTACTGCTTTTACAAAATAACTATTCTGTTTCTCTGCTTTCTTTCCTATTTTGTCCTGTAATATCTCACAGAGAAACTCCTGACATCTTCTCAAAAGAAATTTACGACAACAACTAAATCCTTCTAAAGAATATGAATCAGTTTTAATGCATATATTTTTTAGCTTTTATAATAAATTCTTGGTGTACTTGTTGCATTTCTGAGAATTATTTAAATGAGCCTATTGAATGGGGTGATGATCTGTTAATAAATTGTAAATACTAATTTAAGAACAGAGTCTTCGGGCTAAAATGTTTTTATCTCAATTAGGGCATTTCATCTGTATATGTTTTAAAATGGATGTTCCAATCAAAGGCAAAAAACATACCCCTGTCATTTTTATAAGGTTCTACTGTCAGCACATGTCGATCAAGCTTGATACGACGACCTTTTCTGAGAAATGCTTCAGCTTCTTTGTCTGTGAAAAATTCAACCACACAAACTCTGAAAAGATACAGATATGGATGCATAACTGGGAAACTGAATCGGTCAATTCAATTTGCACAAAACAATGATAATTCTGAAATTTATCTTGTAATGTTACCAGCATGTTAATTAATAAAAAACACAAGACTTATATTTAACATTACATTCAACTATTGATTTTGTCATTTTACTATTGGCCTGTGTGTGTATGTGGCTGGCCATTAGATTCTCATCTGCGATATCTGAGAGATTGCCCTTCTCTCTGGGATGGGTGATTATATATCTGTGATACTACTCTTTCTCACATGTGAATTCCCGGCACAATTGTGTTCATCACATATATCTTCATTTGGTAAACAGGAAGTCATGTGTAAGTGAATATTACGAACATAACAAGAATTGGAACTCAGCTCTCAGGTTTCCAAATCAGAGCCACTATCCGTTACACTATCCGCACATCCAAGCTTACAGCACATGCTATTACAAAGCAATCACCCATCTAGGTACTGACCAATTCCAACATTGCTTAACTTTGGTGATTGTATGAGAATTGGTGTTTCAATGTAATATGGCCATAAGCTGCCAAAAAGAAAAGGATTTACTACTTACAATTCGGTTAGATAATCAATGAATTATTTTTTAAAGAATTCATTTTTTCCCCTGTTTATTACTTCATGGAAAAAGTTTTAATTAGTATTTCAAAAGCTCAAGATTTTCATTTCCATAAATATTAAGCTGAGTGAAGATAATACAGTGATGTACATCCACACTTACAGCACCAGATAATTCCCATGTGGTCACCTATCTATGTACTGACCAGGCTTGACATTGCTTAACTTTGTTGATCATACAAGAAATAGTGTTTCAACATGATATGGCCATAAGACTGATCTGGAGCGAGGCACATACCACATTGCTATTGTCTTTCACTTAAAATGCTTCAAAAAGATCAAATTTAAAATCTTTAGCACTTAGCATTATTAACATTACTTCCCTTTCCACTAGATTCTTTTTCAAGGCCTCTCAATTGCAATATCTTTATTGTTAATTTCATTCAAAGTTGTTTTCTGTTGCCATAGCAAGATATGACGATACAACTATGAAATTCAAACACACTATTGTTCAGGGATCAGAGTCAGCTTCAGTGGCAGGATAAACATTTTGTACAGCAAATGAAATCACATACAGAGTGATTGTGGTTAAGTGGAACCTTTTGTTGCTGAAAAGTTTTGATTATGAGGTGTTAATCTTATCTTGACAGAGATATATTCACATAATTAGATAAAAAATGTATACATTTCTTGTAAAAAGGAATGAACAGATACAGTACTTTGAGTTTTCATTTCTTTTTTTTCTTTCCAGGTAAGATATTAGGTTGGTGCAAAAATAATGACGTAATAATGTCGTTTTTTGAAGTTACATCAAAAAACGACATTATTACATCATCATTTTTGCACCAACCTAATATCTCTGGTTTTTAGAATCAGTTCAAACATTTTAAGAAACAACAAGTGACATATTGAGATATATAAAAAATCTAGAATTCATACTAGATTATTCCAAACCACTCCAAATGATAGAATTTATTTTTTACTCTAAATTTCTCTAAATGCTTGTGATTGCAAAAATTGGTGCTATTAATTGTCTCACAGGTGATACCAATATACAATAAATCAAAATAAAACAAAAAAGATTTTAAATATTTACAAATGAAAAGAACTGTCATTTAACATCTGAACCTCACAATGAAAGTTAGGCATCTTGAAAGTGAAGCCTATAATCATTGACATTGATTAAAAATGTCAGCTTGAAGTTAAAATGGCCAAGTACTAGTAATAAAGATCAATTTTCAATCCATGAAACTATTTGACATTAAAATGAGAAAGTAAGGTAAAGGGAAACAGATTGTGTACAACAGCTGCTCCCAACTGTCAAGGGGCAAGAAACGAGGCAGACTGGGCAGGCAAACAATGACCAAGTTTGGTTCAATAGATATTGTAACAATATCAATTTTCATTTTCTGAATTTTTTTTTTATTTCTAAATGCCATATCCCTTCAGGATGTTAGGCAGTCATAGCTCTCCACAGTTTTCCTCACTTTATTATCTGTTAGTTGCCATAACTTCCTGAGAATAATAGTGGAATGGTTTCCTATTGCCTTGTCCATGGTTTTAAATTCAGAACTGTCTCCCATAGTGGCTGCTCTCCAAGGCTAGAGAATGCAATCTGCTCTACTATTTAATCCATAGCTTGAAGGAGAAGAGATGGATTCATGCCTTTGCTATGGGCATTAGTGTGAACACAACAAACTTGGTTGGAATTTGAACTCTGTTCGTCAATTATACCTTCCATGTCAATAACCGTCATGCTACCAACACATTTCCTGATTCACTGTTTTTACTCAGGAAGATGGTTGATTTCCAGCTTCCATGGAATAAAGGAAAGGGCATCATTTTAATGCACTCAATAAACCCATACAGGAGAAATGGATCATTATTTTACTCTAAATGGAGGTACAATGGAGTAATTGACAGTGGCCCGGATTGAGGAATCAGCAAGCAGAGTGTCAATTCTAGTCAAGTACATTACATTTATTTACATGCTAATACCTTTGGGAAGAATATGTATTTATCTCTTCTTCTTCAAGGCTGTGAATAAATAGCAGGACTGGCTGGCTCCTATAACCTTCTGTGGCAAATGGTCTAGGAGAAGGACAACTCTGAAATCAAAACCCTAGTGTTCTGACCAAAGGCAACCCACACCATATTCTGTGGTCTTTGGCTGTTGATCAAAAGCTTGGAGATAAGATGGCTGCCACCAAGCTATCTGAAAGTCCACTGAAAGAATTAGGAGGAAGAAAAATAAACATTTCTTTTTTCTTCCACAGATCCCCTCCTCTTAACCAACAATTGAAGCAGTCAAGGGTTTAAAAAAAAAACAAAAAAAAAACAGTTGCATAAAGATGTCATAAAGAAATCTAGTTTTCCTATTTATCAAAGATTCAACATTTTCAGTTACATCATAGTGATTAATATAAACTATATTCAATTTTTCTGACAAAGTTTATATATTTCTTGATTACAATTATTCAACTGGCCTTGCCACACGTTATCAATATTGAATATAAAGGGATATCATAAAATTTAACTATTTCTTAAATCAACCAATATTTCATAAAGTTACTAAAAACAAAATTAAAATAAAATGACAAATGTATCACAATGATAAAAGCAAATTTTTAAAGAAACACACATTTCTCATTCTCATATGAACTTCGAAATGCACCTGTAAAAAGCATGGCCATTTAGCATTCAGCATCCTTTATAAATATTACTTCCCCTTTTACTGTATATGGAATCCCCTCAAAATATAGAGTTTTATATATTAGTTCTATATATTTGAAATTGCAGTAGCCTGGCTCTCAATTTCAGTCATGATTGTTTTAGGTGTTGCCATAGAAGGATATGACTACACAACCAAAAAATTCCAATTCAACTTGCATTGGCAGAACTAACATTTTACTTGGCAAAAATAATCACTTTCACTTAGAGTGCTAAAAGGTCAAAAGTTGTCATTTCAATACTTACGCTGAGTTTTCTCTTGACTGATCAATGCTAATGATAAGATCTTTGGCATTGGGAATGATAGAAAAGACTGTAGATTTGTTCACAGACAGTGGAAGATTTTTTACCAATATCAGCTTGTCTTTATCTATGTAAATAGAAAAAGTATTATTATTAGCAGTAGTAATGATGATGATGATAACAACCACCACCAGGCTGCTGAAAGTGATGATAAATATGAAATTGACATCTTTTTAGACATTACTATCATTACAAGATTTTACCTTTGAGTCTTTTATTATCATATATTCTGCATAAAAGACAACCATTAAATCTATTAAATCACCTTTAAAAATTGGGAGTCGTCATATACAATTCTAAAAAAGAAACCTTAAATTCTAAATGATGTTTGTCGGTAAGCTAACCTCGGCCTTGGTGCGATAACCAATGACGTACATGAAAAGATTCACATTATCAAATAAACTGATAATAAAAGTAATAAAACCATTTCTACCTTGTATATTACTGGCATGACTTCATAATAAATTGCCTATTCGAAGAATAATTCCATATCAATGAAATCAACTTGTATCCATGCAAGCTCAGCTGAGAAAATGTAAACATCAAGTTACAATTGCGTTCACAGCCACCTTTAGCTTTTGCTAAACTTTCAATAATCAAGGTAGTGTTAATTACAGCAGTAATAAGATTTAGGATAACATAATATTAAAATAAAAAAAAAATTGGAAAGTGGAATGTACTATTCCCATACATTATCATACTGCTATTAGCAGTATTTTATGATTGTCGATAAAGTATAAGTAAATGGCCATTAGTACACTAGGCTGTTTGTAACTGTTTAGATATAGAAAAAGAGGAAGAAGAATCAGTAGATGCAACAAGAGATTACATGATAAAACGTAAACAAAAAAATGGTTTCCCCTCTTTGTGGACATGTGTAGGAGAAGATGATAGAGAATCGGTTTCGTTATTGCATTTATTTTGAATTTTTAAGGATACAGTAAGTAACAACATTGCCAATAATGTCACCTTTTTATAATCAATAATCTTATACTATACGTATAGGATAAATTCATGAAAATTTGCGTTATTTTATGATCTCATCTAATCTAAAGGTCATCTTATGTGCAGAAATATACAATACATATTTTTATTATTATTGCTGCTCCACTTTTCTTTTTTTTTTTTTTTACTTGGTTTCACAAACATCTCAGAATAGTCAGTCTGTCATAAGCTGAGTCAATGCTACTTGCCACCCCCAGCATAAGGGAGACAATTAGTAGAGTTACATATTAAAGACAAAAAGTAAATACACTTGGCTTATTATTATTATTATTATTACTACTACTACTGCTGCTCCTGTTGTTGTACTAAAACAAATCTATCAATGTTTTGAAATGCATTCTCAGGTTTTTGATCTGGTTTCACAACAATTTAAAATAAAAAGGTTTTAACTGACTGACAAGTGAGTTTTCAAAATTAAAAAGAAAATTAATCTGTAGTAACAGCAAAAAATATTTCTTATAAGGTCAATACTGTCACATTATATTAGGATCATCCCACAAAGGTCTGTAAGAGCTGCTCAGCAACTTTGACATAGTCGGGAAGGATATTAGAATAATCAAGAATCTACACTGGCAACAAACCACCTTTATACAAACAAAAAATGAGTTCAGCATATATACAAAAATAGAAAGAGTTTAAGACAAGGATGTGTCTTCTCACCAGATTTATTCAACCTATACAGTGAGGCAATTCTGAGAGAATTAGAGGTCCTATCAGGATTCATTATTGGCAGCCACAATCTTAACCACATAAAGGTATGTAGTGTTAATATCAGACACGGAAAGGGAGCTACAAAAACTCCTGCAAAAGGTAGCAAGGAAAGCGAAAAGAAAGGACTAAGTATAAACTACAAGAAGACAGAATGCATGGTTATCAGGCAAAAAGATGAGCCCAAAGTGCAAATTACAAATCAGGGATACTAAAATTAAACAGGTACAAAAATTTAAATATCTGGGAAATGTTCTAACAGAGGATGGAAAGTGCAACACTGAAACCTGAAGATGTATTGCAATGGCCAAAGATGCACTCCAAAAGCTAAAAAAAAGTATTAAGAGCCAAAAAAATTTTGTTAGAAACAAAGAAAAGAATATTGAACTGTTATGTAATATCTGTCCTCCTGTATGGGCAGCAAATGCTGGGCAATCTCCTCAAAGATGAAGAAGAGACTTGAAGTAACAGAAATGTGGCACTACAGAAAGATGAAAAGAAAGAGAAATAAATTTCTAATCTTCTGGAGATATAAATTTATGTCTAGCAGAGTTATTTAGTAAGTTTGCAACTAAACCATCAGAAGAAGAGATTCAATGAGGATCATAATGATTATACGAACAAATTGGTCTACACAATGTGCATGCTAACAAACTTGAAAAATGACATATACAAAATGTGACAAACTTGTGCCTTTGTGTCCACAAAAAAAAAAAAAAAAAAAAAAAAAAAGGGTTTCAAAAGGACATTTTTTCCATTGACACCACTATTATTTTAACTACCTTCACTCCTAAGCAATTATTTTGTTTTAAAAAATGTTGATTAAAATTATAATAAAACTTAATGATAGTGAATTTATATAGTTTTAGTGTACTTGAGTATTAAGAAAAAAATAAAAACTATTAATTTATTAGATTGTTTATTGGAATGATTGGCAAAACATTGTCTAATCGTGAATAAATTCAAATTTTATAAGAATTTCCTTATAGTCAGTTCACATATTTTAATTTAGTAAAGGTTTATAAATTTATCAATATCAAATGGTTTTCATATTTATTCCTTGATAAAATGGTAAATGATAAATATTGTATTAGCTCTTAGAATCTTATAAATGTAAAATTATTCTCATAAATAAACAATAGTTTAATATGTTTGTTTTGTAAATTCTCAAGAACAAAAAAAAAATTTATCAATTCACTTTCATCATGTTTAAGCTTTATTACAATTCTAATCATCACATTTTAATATCATAAGCATTACTAAGGAGTGAAGGTAGTTAAAATAATAGCAGTGTCAAGGGAAAAACTGGCCTTTGAAGACTCCATTTTTTTTTGCAGGCATGAAGGTCCAACTTTGCCCAAAATGCTTACTTTAAAGATGATATATGCAAAGTGCATATTTCGCAAATTAAATCTTTTTTTAATTGTTTTACCTCAAGCTACGCAATAAAAACCACTAAAATGCAAAGGGTTACTGAGAGCGAAATAAACTGAGAAAACATTACTGTGGAGATCAGTTGATTGATTGTTTATTACAATCTATCAACCCCTTGCAAAAAAAAAAAAAAAAAAAAAAAAAACAAGACAAAGAATGTATTCAGTTGTCCAAACAATTATTGAAATAATGTTTCATCTGAGAATTACAGGAGCTAAAGTTTATAGAGTATGTATCAGATTTAATTAAAACAGATATAGAACACTTTTGTTCAGACACTGGTAGTGATCTATTTCAAATATGCAAGACAAACATAGCACAAGAGATTAAAATTCAGCAGGTAAAACCAACAAAACACTTTCAGTGGTTATAGAATTACACTGGGATGAATTTGGTCTGAGGCTGTTGGAAAATAATGCGTTTCCATTTTCATAAAAAGAAAGACATCTTGCCTCATGGAGACGGACAGGACATGAAAACAATGAACTGGCATGACCGATTAATTTCTTTTCTAGAAAATTAAAACCAACATAAGACAAGAACTGACATACAAGCACAGTACCATTCTTGTTTGTGTATGTATATGTCACTCTCTCTCTCATATAAATATAGATATGTGTGTTAGTATAATGTAAAAATACTATCTGAACAAAAGTAGGCGAAATGATACAAAATAGAAAAGCTTTTATAATGACAACGCATTTTGCCTCTGTGTGCTCGATTGGCATTTTTAGGTGAGAATGAAAGACAAAACTGTGTATGTTTTTTTTTTTTTTTTTTGTATTAAAGCTGTTAATGTTTATTTACTAGATTGAGTAACAGAGATCTATACAGAGTGGGCTAATTTTAATGGTTTGAATACAAAAAAAAAAAAACAGTTTTTTTCTTTGATTCTGACCAGAAGACAGCAACCTGGTTAACTGACATTGCTGGATTTATAAAAAAAACAAAAAAAAAAACACATTCTGACCTGAAGACAACAACCTGGCAAACAAATATTACTGGCTTTATTACAAATTATTTTAATTAAAATTTAAAAAAAAAAAAAAAAAAAAAAAACTCCATTAAAAATTTATTATTCATCAAAAAAATTTTTTCTTAAAAAAAAAAAAAAAAAAAAAATAGTGTCCATAATATATTTTATTTATAAAAGCAATTGAAAACATTAAATAATGTCTTAGTTTCATTGTTTTTTATTTTGTATTTCAGAGCAGATTTTCTCTAAGTAGCAGTTATGTTTGACCGAAAAACATTAATAATTTAAATTCTCAGAGAACTTCTCCTAACTAATATAAAAATAAAGCACTACAATAAAATTTTTTTAAAATCTCATAAAATTAAATAAAATCGATATGGAAAAATATATATATTTACCAAAATTTTTTAAAAACGAAGTGTTTCCAAAATAACTTAATTCGGTCCTTAAAGTTTAATTAAAATCCAGCAATTATTTGATTTTTGCAGGAATTTCAACATTAATGTATTTTTACCTGCAAAAAGCTGCTCAAATTTCTGATACTAATTTATAGTCCCCCTTCAATGCTGGGAAAAAGATTTTTAACCAACATTTCAAAGGTTCTAAAAAGGATTTAAAAAAATAATTTTCACATCAAAATATCAGTTAGTCTTTTCTCTTAATAATAACAAAAATGTTGTAAATAAAATTTTGTTTATTTTCTAAGGCATGTTTTCATCATGTATGCTCATTTTTTAGCAAATCTTTGGAAGTACCTACGTAATATATATGTCATAAGAAGACTTTTACAAAACTTGCAGTCAAATTCATATAAAAGATCCATAAAGACATATTTGATGTCATGTTGTTATACATTAACAGATTTCACATTTATTTTATCTATTTTTTATATCAGACAAAATGGATTTTGTGATAGAATTTGAGCAGATGCAAGTTGAAAAAAAAAAAAAAACAAAAAACAATTATCCTCCAAAATCAAATTTAATATAAAACTTACCATCACTTGATCTATGTAAGTAGTCTTCATGCCGACTGGTGTGAGGACGTGAATGTGCATCACGATGACTCTCATACTCATCTCCAAGTTTAGAATGCGAACGAGGGACTGCTGACCTATGCCCAGAGCTATGGTGACTGTAGGAAATTCTGGGATGGTTGTTATCACGGCCATCCTGACTAGGGCGATCTCGGGTATGGTCTTGTGTACGGTCTTTGTCATGGCTACGCTCTTTGTCATAGCTACGGTCTTTGTCACGTCTACGGTCTTTGTCACGTCTACGGTCTTTGTCACGGCTCCATTCTCTGTCTTTCTCTTTAGAGGCAGGTACAGATTCCTGATCCTTTTTGCTGGAGGTTGAAGATTCAGAGTGGACCAAGCTCTGAATGGATAAGAGGTTCCGGTCCAATTTGATAGAACGGTCTTGGTCAGCATAATATAGAGCATGACTGACTTTGGGAAAGATGATGATGCTTGATCTGGGAAGAAAAGAAAGGTATAGAGAAATTAACAAGTTTCAAATACAGAAATCGAAAGGTTTTACTTACCTGTTCTGCTAGAAGACCAAGGAAAGTACTTTTATATTAGTTTATTATGGAAGAAAATGTTCAAACACTGCTCAATGAATAAGACAGTGAACAGTAGCTAACTTTACATTGGAATGGGTATAGAATGATACAAATACAATCAGTTGTCACTGCTGAGTAGTTTGGTAATGGCTCCAGAAATAAACATTTTTAATAAAAAAAAACAAAAAAAACACACACACTAGAAAAAATATCTGAGGAAATTTACATCAGTTGTTTTTTAGCTCAAGGTTGAAAATGGCTCACCACAATTTATCTTTCATAGCTCTAAGTAATGTTTGTCTTACTATCCATCTTATTTGCTGTTCCGCCAACTATTCGTGCATAACTCATTAAATAGATTACTCAACATTTCCCTGTTTCTCTTGCCTTCAATATATCCAGGGAGTATCAATTTTACCAAAATCTATATCCCATTCACAAATCTTTTTAGAGTTCAATAATGAGAAAGTCGGTTCACCCTTCATCTGCACGTGCAAAATAGACATGGAGAGTGACACCTTTCTGAATGTATTAGCCCACAACACACATGCCCAAGCCCTGGTATAGGTCGCCATAAGTTACAACTCATGCTCAACTTTGATATTTGTAGAGGGAACGCTGAATAGGATTATGTAAGTTCAAGACATTGTTCAACCTGCCATTCCTGTAAGGTGCTGGCAATGTGTTATTACAGCCTGTCTACATGATACCCTATCCTATTCAACACATCCTGAAAGATGGTCAACTTTCCTGGTGAGCAAGACCGACAGATCCATTTCCCATTAAACATGTATGAGACACAACAGGATGATATTCAACTTTTTCAATGAGTCAAGTTTTTCCTGTATTGCATCAAGATACAAGAAGTATAGGATGATAATAATCACTATCTGTATGAAGGTATGAATGCAAGAGTACAGGCCTGAGTCAACACTCAAGGAGGCTATATGTTGTATTAATATGGGATCTTAGTACTATTGATATACTTATTATTTGGGAACTTAACCTATGATTCAGCTATATTGTTTGTTTAATCTTGAGTAAACTACACTGCAATTTTATTTTCCATTGGTGCAGGTAAGTAAGGTAAGAGTCAAGACCATTCAGATGATAATGAAAACAGAATACCAAGAAGGGTGCTGGAGTATTGAAAATATTCGCTGTCATTTGCTATTCCTAATAATACAAGATGTCCCTAAAGTCTGGACACAGGAAATCTCATTAAGTATATTTTTTTTTTCTTTTTTTTTTTTTTTACTTTCACAGATTTTGTCGAAAGAATTGACTTCTTTTTCTGGGGTATGCTAAAGGAAAGGGTCAACTTAATGAAAATCACAGATGCAACACACTTGATTGAATGCATAAAGAGTGAATGTGCTAAAATTGATGGCAATATGGAGTTATTGCATAGAGTTCACATGAATCTTGCTAAGCACATCAACCTTTGCATCACAAATGATGGAAATCATATTGAAGATGTTATCAGCTAATATTCCAATTCAATAAAAAGTTGTTGAAAATTTAATTTCTTGAAAATATGCATTTTTACCTGTGTGACCTGACTTTAGGGACACCCAGTAGAACATGTGAAATCAACAGTTAACAGTAGTAACTCTCACTACTTGAGCACTTGGAATTATTGCAAGGTAACCTTGAAAAAAAATTGGACAAGTTCTTACATTTAAAGATAAATGCAGTGAGATTAAAGAGACTCGTTATCATCCCATCTCCAGTGAAAGCGACAATATACAACGGGTAGGAAAACTCAACAAACGAAAAATAATAATTTTTTTTTTTATTCTGTATAAAGTTTTGTGTGCAGACAAAACGAGAAAGAATAATTTCGCCGAGACCAAAAACAGTTGCCCTTTGAAAATCAATAACAGACAACGCAAATCAGTTCCTTTGTCACGTCTAAATTGGAAAAAAAAAAGAAAAAAAAGAAAAGAAAAAGTGATTACCATATAATGAAATAATCTAGCTCAGAAGTGAGTAAAAGTTATTGTATGCAAAGTGGCAATATGTTTTGCACTTAATGACTTTCCTGAATTATCTAAGCAGTGAGTCATTATCAAGTGCATTTAAAGGTGCAGCAACATTAAGACACTTTTAAATATTTTTTTTTACATGTAAATTACAGGGTGTTGCAGCAAAATCCGTCATTTGACAAAAAGATAACAAAATAGGCAATAAAAACAAAAGTTGTATTTGCAGAGACCCGACAGTTTATTTAACAACAGTGAGAGTTACATACTTCATTATTTTTCAATGTGACTGCCGGTGGCAGCAACGACCGTCTCAAGGTGGGCGCAAAATGAGTCAAATGCTTTGGCGACCATGTCCATAGCGGCGTGTTGTGGGCATGCTTCTTGGTGAGGAACATTGTCGAGCAGCCACGCCTGGGTCATCTTGGCCTTGTGTGCAGTGAGGGGGACGTCATGCCTCTGTTTTTCTTTCAAAAGGGCCTGAGAGTCACCACTGAGACCTATGAGGAGCGTGATGGACAAGATCATTGCCGGACACCCCCACGTCTTCCAGCAGGACTCCACTCCTGCACACGGGGCCAAGACGACCCAAGCATGGCTACTAAACAATGTTCCTCACCACTGGTTGCCAGACTTATGGCCGCAACCCACATGACTATTTCTTCTGGTGCATGATCGAGGCCAAGACCAACACAGTTGACTCTCTGAAGGCTGCCATCGTGGAGGTGTTTGCCGCTATGGACAAGGACATGGTCACCAAAGCATGTGACTCATTTCGTGCCCACCTTGAGATGGTCGTCACCGCCAGTGGCGGTTACATTGAAAAATAATGTATTATATACCTCTAACTGTTGCTAAATAAACTGTTGGGTCTCTGCATATAAATCTTTTGTTTTTATTGCCTATTTCGTTTTCTTCTTGTCAAGTGTTGGATTGCTGCCGTGTAGTAAAAATGGTCTAAAGCAAGTACTTTCATGCTTATTACTGTCCTTAATTTTGTAAATATGTTTTATACAAGGGTCTTAACTCAAATGGTAAGTCATTTTTTTTTTTTTTTTTTTTTTTTTTTAAATCCAGGCATTTTCAAAAAACATTTACCTTAAATAGAAAAAAAAATGAACAAATGGACATCAATTTTCACCAAGTTATGAAAAGACATGAAAGATTTTTTTGTACGAATATGATATAGAAAGACAGCTTATTTCTATATGAATGTATAGTAGAGTCAAAAAAATACAGCCATTTAGGAAATTTAAATTTTGTAAACATTATCAAACGCAATGAAAGAAGCAAAAAAAAAAAAAAAACCCAGATTACTCAGACAGGTTAATGGCTAGAAGCATTGGATTGCATAAAAACTGATAAGAAAAAAAAAAGAAACCAATCTTTTCTAACAAAGAAAGTAAATCTGTAAATCAGTATTAATAAATCACAATAAACAAAAGACATGGTTGAAAAATGATCACAAAAGAATATATTATGATTCGGTTGAATTGGTATGACAGCTACTGATTTTTTTTTTTAGCCTAATGGGTAAAGTGCTATCATGGTTCCTAAGAATAAGGGAGGAGAGTTTTCTTTATTTCTGATCCACATTGATCCCTTAATGGTTGATGAATAACACTTTGAGATCAATAATCCAAAGCAAACATCATGACAGAAATGCCAGTCAAAATTTATAATAATGACAATGGTTCATCTAAAAAATTCTAACATCTCATCCTTCTCATGTAAATAATATTGTAAAAATTCATTATCAGTTCAAAAGGAAAATGTGGATTGCTCCAAATATTAGATCATTGTAAAAGTTTGTGCCTGATTCAGTCAGTCAATTAAGTGCCATATGCGATGATCAGGTGGGTGATCATGTCTCTTTTGATTCATGACTGTCTAGACAGATTTTCCTACAGTTGGTTGCAGTTTCTTTCTGCAGTGATCTGGTTGCTAACCAAGGCTATAGAACACTGTCTGTCCTGCTATTGAACCCATAGCTGGGAGGAGATGAATTCATACCTTTCCCACAGGTATTTGTGCATAAGTGAATGCAACAAAACCTACTGGAATTGGAACTTGGCTCTCCGATTTCTCACTCAGAGCCAATATCCATTACATCACAATACACATCCTGTGTCTGATTAGAAAATTAAAAACAAAATTCTACATACTGTGGCACCCTGCATTTTTTTAGAAAGACTAAAAAGAGATATTCATAGAAATATGATTTAATTTTTATTCGGTTTATTAACCAGTTGTTAGTTATTTAGAAACGAAGAATAATTGAGTTTTGAGAATAATTCTCTAACTGTATTTAGGCGATCCAAAGAGAAGAAGAAAAAAAAAAAATAATAAAAAGAAAGAGAAAGAGGAATAGATAATACAAAACCCGGTCATAAGTAAAACTAAGACAAGACAGGTGTCAAAATATATCAGGTCAAATTACCTGACCGAAATCCAGGGAAATAGAAATTGTTATATTTGGTTGAAGAAATAGAGTTTGGAGATAATAAAATAAAACAAAAAGAAGAGGAAAGACAGAAACATAATACGAAACCAGGTCGTAAGCGAAAACACACACGTACGACCAGCACCTAACAAGTGTCAAAATTATCAGGTCAAGCACTTGAACTAATTCCATGTCCGCGTAGGATGGAAGTTTGTTAAAGGTTGGCTGAAACAATAAAGATTTTTTAGAACAATGGAAACGAAATTTTAATCGGAGGAAAGGTGTTTTTTTTGTGTTGAGGGGGTGACCGGTGGAACTGTATACAGATTCTGACCTGTTAAAAATTGGAACCCCACGATGATGAAGTGGAGACATTTTCAATTCAGATAATTAAGATTTTTGACTATCAGGTCTGACCAAAAACAAAGAAGGAAAGAAAACGATTGTCTCGGCTCACAGATAGCGCCAATATTCTTTCCTGAAGTCACATCTAATTAGCGGCAGGCTGTTTTGACAGAACCCAGGTGAGAAAAAGCCAAGATTATCATTTTTCGTACGTGTGAAAAAGGCCAAATTAGATTTTGTTTTTTTTAGAACAAGAACGATGTAAGCCACGCCCGATTGGAGACGGGAGGCGTCCCACCACAGTCTCATTAGCCGAAAGCGGTCACGTGATATGCGGAAAGAGGAGGGAGAATGCTCGATCAAGAACCATTGGTCGAAAACGGTCACCTGACATACGAGAGACCGGGAGAGATGGGTATGCGTCTTCCCCCCAGAGGCACTGTGAGGAAGTAGGGGTAAAAATAATAGCGATAATGGGAAATCAGAACTAATGCGACTTTTGGGATTATCGAGAGAGCCCTGACGCCGACAGACCCACCCCGGTTTGCTGCGGCGTCAATAAAAGCAGGACCCCAATCGACAAAAAAATGAGTTCAGCCCCGGACGGCAGCGAGAAGAGATCACCTCGGACGACAGAGAGTTGCGGCTGAGTTGCGGCAAGAAATCCTTCCAGCCCAAGTCGAAAACAAGAAATCCTTCCAGCCCAAGTCGAAAACAAGAAATCCTTCCAGCCCAAGTCGAAAACAAGAAATCCTTCCAGCCCAAGTCGAAAACAAGAAATCCTTCCGGCCCAAGTCAAAGACAAGAGAAGTTCTATCTAAGTCGACGAAGGAGAAGATTACTCGAAAGCCGCGGAGAAGTTGCAGCCAAGTCGAAGACAAGGCCAAAGAGTTACTGGACGGAAGAAGAAGAAGAAGAAGTTAAAATCAAGCCCAGCCGAGAACAGAATTCGACCCAACCAGATCGAAGTGAAGAAATACAACTCAAGTCGAAGAGAAGAATCAACTGCGAATGATTGATAGAAATTAGCCCCAGTGTCGAACTAAACCACACTCCGACATACACAATTCTGGAGAGTAGACAATTCGAAATCGTTAAGTTGTATGATAGAAGCTTGGTGCCATAGTCCACAGAGCGGGTCGGGAATGAGAACAATTTTTCTTTATGTAACGGACATTAGATATAAAAGGTTGTCACCCTTTTTTTTATCAGTAATTTTTTGTCTCGTGAGTTTTTTTTTTTTTTTTTTTTTCTTTTACTTGTGTTTTGCCACCCCCGTCGGACTCAACTTGCATACGGCCCAATTCCTGCTGGTCCCGTCTGTCTAAGATCTAAACACAGCGTGGGTAAACAGACCGGAGATCAGTACAGTTGCTTTAGCAACCAGGTATTGGAAGCGGGTTGGGAAAGGCGAGGCTGGTGATCATCTAACCAAGAGGTTGGAGCGGCACGCTTGGAACCAGGAGGAGCGACCAGGAGGAGCGACGTCACAGTTGGCGCCGTGACCAGGATTCGACCCTGGGCCAGGTGTGTACCCGTCACAATACTGACAAAAAACAAATATTTATTAGTCAAATACATATTCTTTGTTTTTAATAAATGTCTTCTATTGTTTTACATGCTTGTTGATGCCATTTTCATAGAAACTTTGTTTGTTGTTAGAAGAAGGTTGTGAGGTGGTTTTCAACAGACTATCAAATTTTTTCTAATTTGAATTGTTCTGTAGAGACCAGAACAAATGAAAATCTCAAGGAAGTCAGGTGAATATGATAAGTGCTGAAAGATTTCCCATTTCAACTCTTATTGGTTCTGCAATGTCTCTTTTGCTACATGCAGTCTTATGGTGTCATAGTGGAATATGACACCTTACCGATTTGCAAAAATGGGCCATTTTTCATGAAGAGTTACAGTGAGATTGTTGAGTTGGTCGCAATATATCTTTGCAGTTATTGTTCCATCGGCTGGAAAAAGCTCAAAGTGAATTCTCTCTCTGCAGCCCCAGCAACACCTTCATTGGATGCAAGCCCAAGGGTTCTGCACATTCACAAGCTTGTTTCCAATTCAGTTTGTGTTGATTATAATCATAAATGATACATTTTTCATCACCTGTGACAATTCTGTCCAAGAACGGCTCCTTTTCATGGCATAACAGCAAAGAAACACAACCAAGCTTGTTCTGTCAGAGAATGTGGCACCTATGTGCAGAGTTTGAAAATGAACTAAAATCCCTTTAAATGGTGAAAGACAGTTGAGATATCGATTTTCAAAATCTTGGCAATCTATTCCTTCAAAATCTTCAGTTTATTCTTCATGATGACAAGCTGAGCATCTTCATCAATGTTGAAGAATCACCTGGAATGTGGTTGATCAGTTTAAGTTAAAAATCACCCTGACAAAATCTGTCAAACCACTTTTTTAACTGTCAAAAGAGAAGAATTTTATTTTTGTCGCAGTTCTAATACTCCTTTCCAAAATTCATAGAGTATAATATGGTGAAAATGCAACTTTTCATGCTCCAACTTTAAAGCATTCACTTGTGGACAAAACATCGACAAAGTCTGACTCACAATTGAACAATAAAAGGATCCAGTCTAGTACGCACCAGAGATCAGCACTAAAACAAACGCCAGTGTCGAGTTGCAGTCATTTTATATTAACAATGAAAGTTGGGTCAAAACTTTTGCAATGATCTGATAGCTCAAAAAACACTTATAATACAACAGATACTGCCTCTGACAAGCGATTGGGATTGTTGAAAGTAAATGTTCAATGGGTCAAAGATATTTTTATAAGAAAACAACAGAATCCAAGATAGTTTTGTTTTATCTATCTTTGTAAAATGTATGAATTTTAACATTTAAAAATGTCATTTTCATTAAATAAAATCACTGTGTAAGATAATAAATATAAAGTTAATCTCACCTTATGCTGTACTCAGCTAAGCTTAAGAAATATTATTTTATCTCACAAACAATAACGACTTGTGTTTTAGTGGCTTTATTGCCTTGCCTGGGTCAAATTTTTTTTATTTTTTTTTTTTTAAAAAGTAATATTCAAACAGTGAATCACCTTTGATGTAAGCACATTTTCAAGGAAAAGATTATGTTGAAATATAAATTACTTTTTTTCATCATTATCCTGCAGATACTGATGTACAGCTTTTTGCATGTGAGCGTGTATATCTATATAAAAAAAATTAATTCACTCACTAGTGGTGTTATTATAAATATAATAATTATAAATGTACAAAATTATAAATATAATCGATTTCATACAGTTGAGCACTTACTGATAGACACAACACTGGTGTATTGGTTAAGTGTTTTTTTTCTCAACTTAAGGTTGGTCAGCCTTGTGGCTTGGTTGTACCATCTCGTGCTATGCAGTTGATTTCTCCTTTAATGATGTGTGTGTACATGCTGGGAACACAAGGTTTAGTATCTTTAGTTTAATGAGGGGGAATAAATGCATTAATTCACTTGACACCAGAGGCCATGGTCAGTTTTATCATAATTGTGTATTTTACAAGCATAAATCTGTCATGAACAGTCAAGAAAAAAGAGCATTTTCTATAATTATTGTATATAGGGTGATTGAAAAGAAACTCCCTATTTTATGTATCTTGTAAAAATTATAGTTAGGCAGGAGAGTCTATCATACATAAAATAAGGAGTTACTTTTCAATCATCATATATATATATATATATATATATATATAATGTGTGTGTGTGTATGTTAATGTCACTGTGTCACACCTTTTCAATTTTACTCCTAGAGGCCATAGGCCAACATATCATACCATCTTGGGATCAGGCCAACTGCATGAACAAATTAAAAACATTCCAAGCCGGATCTGGATCAACAATCCTGAAATTTTGGATTCCCAATTTTCATTATTGTGATTGTTTTCAGTGATTCTTTTTTACATAATTTTCTGAGATAATTTTTTTGGTACAATAACAATTTTTATAACTTGGAAATAAATTTGGGAATAATCAAAGTCAATTGCAAAATTCAGTGAAAGTCATCCATGAAATAAAAATAGTTGTTTGTACAGAAAGTAAGGATGTATGTACATCAAACTGTCTTTAAATTAAGTGGTGACAGCAGAATTATTGTTGAACTTTTAAAAAAGTAAGCTTGCATATTAATGCAATACTTAAATGCAGCGATCAATTTTGAGTTCTTATGCAGTCTATTGTTGCCTATCACATCTACTCCTCCCTACCTATTGTGATAAAGGCCCAATCAAAAGCCTCCACAGGAACTAGCTTAAATGCCACCTGATAGGACAGCTTTTAAGCTAGTGTATATATATATATATTAGATAGATAGATAGATAGATAGATGCCTGTGTGTGTTCCCCACCCCTAATAGTAGGTCAATATATATTTAGAAAGAGATCAAAAATAAAAGTTAGTGTATGATAGGATATTGAAAAGTTCTCAGTCAATCCACTTCCCAAATCTGACCAAAGATTTGAAGCTAAAAGTGCTTTATTTTCTTTAACCTGTGCTATATATATATATATATATATATATATATATATATATATATATATATATAACTTCATAAAGAACAAGCCTTAAGAACAGCATATTAGAGTTGGTCAGTTTGGCAATTTATGTTTTGGTTATCAGTTTCCGTTTTTTTTCCTTGATACCATGGTTTTTGATTCATTTTTTCAATTTAGCACTTTTGCTTTCTAAGGAAGCCGTTCATTTCATTGTGTAATGATAACATTCCAGTTGATAATATTCCGCTTGAGATTGATAAATTTGCAACTCAGTCTGTTCAACTAGCTATATCTTGCATATTTCTGGTTCAATCTTAAAAATATTTGTATGGCTGGAAAGAAAACAATCTAAATATGTAATTTGTACGTGCTTTTATTCATGGAATTTTTTTTTTTTTTACAGAGAGTTAAAACAGTATTTTGCTTCGAACAGCCGAAAATGCAAAATAAGCACACCCCCCCACTAAATCTTTACACGGTACTTTGTTTCACAAAGCCAATGTGACCAATCTATCAATATTCTTGAAATTATACACTCAATTAGAAGACACCTTAAACAACAACCAGGAAAATGTTCATTTCTTCTCTGACCTGAGGAAGCGATTCCTACAAAAATTATAAAGTAAGCAAGAAAAAAGAAGAAAAAAAAAAAAGAAAAACAACTGATAGTAATAAATGTGTGGAAAAAGAACTTTCAAATTATTGCAACTACTGTCGGACACTGACTAGTGGCTAAAAAAAAAAAAAAATAAAAAAAAAAAAAATTTTTTACTTTGGGTTTTAAAAAACCCAAAAAAACTTGCAGTTTTGAAAATATACACATTTTAAAACTGAGATTAAAACTTATTTTATTTTTTTAATAATTTTAGGTGTATTTGCTAGATAGAAACAATTTTAAAACACATTTTACTACACTAGAGACTTGCATATCGTGAAATATACACATCTGAAAAGTGAAATTAAGAACTATTTTAATTATTCTGAATATCTAATTTAGATGCATTCTCTAGATAAAAACAAATTTATTTATAAAAAAAAATCTTCATTCGTTTTTCTTGTTTACAACTTTATTTCATGATTGGTTTACTAGAAAACAATTAAATTACCCGAGCATTACAAAAAAAAAAAAAAAAAACTTCATAAAATAAAATTTAACATTAAGGTGAAAGCGGTAATTATTTTTTAATTTTACTCTCTATTTTGTTAATTTAATTTTATGCAAAAAGTTTCTTTCTTTTGAAAACGAAACCAAATAGATTACAGACATCAAGTCATATTTCCTTTTTTTTCTTCGTCATTTCTTTTGTAAACAGATTTCATATTTCCTAAAACTAGTCAATTAAATGTTTTTAACATATTTTTGTTCAATCTTTTTCTCTTACAATGGTATAAATGTTGATAAAATATTTTTTCAATAATGGTTCTTTGGATATGGTCACTCAATATTTGATAGCATTAAAAAAAAAAAAACAAAAAAAAACTGAACGATTACGGTTTCATAAAAAATTTTGATGCGGTTTCACTGTGTGAAGATGAAAATGAAAAACGTTTTTTTTTTTTTGTTAAACCGCTCATCTCTACAGTATATAAAGAAAAAATAGAAAATAGAAATCAATCTACATATTCACTATGTACCAGTAGCTTTTAAATTTCTACTAGCATGTACTTAACCAAATATATTCAAGAATTATAGAAAACCCAAGTCAAAAGTGAGCCAGAGCAGCATGTAATATTAGGTTGGTGCAAAAATAATGTCGTTTTCTCACATATGTTACTATGCGAGAAAACGACATTATTTTTGCACCAACATAATATCTACCTTTTAGAAATTAATAAATAAATAAAAAAAAATGGGCACAAAAATGAAATAGCACCACCAAAGATTCCAAAATAGATTCAACTTTCATAATATGTTTCATCTTGCTGAGAATATATCAGCCTTGAAGTGTGATATAGTTTGCATGCTTAACAGGTTCATTTTAGTCTTATCTTTTTATCATTACAAACTAGTTGAAGTACCTATCTACGGTGGGTTGGAGGCCAAAACTTGAATAGAAGTTGATAAGAATGACTACAATTCCTTAACCTTGAAGAAAAGTAACTTTTTACACCAAAGTGAAACAAATGTAATATATAACTAAGAAATATCTAGTCTATATTCTCTTTTGTCAATTTGTTAACACAATTCAAGTGCATCATTTCAGTGACACTAGTCATGGCCATAGATGATGTTTTTCATTTACGCTGTGGATATATACAACAAGTATTAGCCTAAAACAAAATTGTTATAGATTCCTTTCTGAATTTCTGGGATGTGGGATCATTGCTTAACATCAGTCCAACTATAAATCATGTAAACAGTTATAGATTCCATTTGTTCCTCGTAATTATTCAACAAAAAAAGTAATATGAAAAGTGAAAAATTTACACTGACCATACATACACCACACTTTCTTGTAGAGTGATTTGTCACTTGTTAAAATTTAGTGCAATTCATACACATATCAACCATCTGATCACCAGCAACCAAAATGCAACTATTGGTAGATAAAAAAAAAAATACTATATAGTATTGACTGCAAGGAAAGACTCAAAAAGAAAAAAAGAAAAAACAAAACAATCCACATTAAATATCTTTCAAGACAAGAGATGGCCTATTAAAATATGTATAAAATATTTAATAAGCATTTAAAATGATAATACATATAAAATACTTGATACATTCTTTTTTTTTTTTTTAGTAATTAAGCTCTGTGAAACCATTCTACACACGACAAGACATACAATATTCAGGTATTTGAATTTGAAATGCATTGATATAAAAAAAAAAAAAAAAAAAAAAATGACATTATGTAGCCCAAAAAATCTTGTCTCCTACACTAACAACATTTAGTTCTTGATAAAGACCAAGACATTCAGATTACTCAAACAAAAACATAACAGTTCATCCACAATTTATACTTGGATGTAGAACTTATTTGAAAACTAGCAAGATTCAATAAATCATTATTGAATTTAATAAAACATGTTCAAATGCATTCTTGATACCTATATGTGTGTGTGTGTGTGTGTATATATATATAATTAATACATATAAAATGTTTGTCACTTTGCAGACTGATGTTACCTTCAGCATCCCATCTCCAGAGATCCATAGATGGACCCTCAAGCAATCACTTTGTCTACTTGCCAGGGGATATACATATATTTCCTTTTATTTTCCTTCATGCTTTGCAAGGGTATTAAAAGCAAAACTTTTTTTCATGTGATGTATTTATATCAGTTTATTTCTTATTACAATTTCTTTTGTTGTCAGAGATTCCATGACTAATTACTCAAAATATTTTGCGGTTTATTTTTTGCAAAAATATAAGAAAAATAATTAAGCAAAGTGGTATAACTGTGAGTAAAGACTGTAGTAGAAGTAGTAGTAAAAGACCTCCTGAACTTTGATAAACAATGACATGGGTATAAAAAAATAAAAAAAAAGAGATTAAGTCTACTGAAAGATAGATAGGAGGGGAGAAAAAGAGAGAGAGAGAGAATAATAAACAAGAACAAAAGAGAGAGACTGAGTGACAGGCAAATCTAAAGCCAGAGGCAATAGGATGTAAACAAGTACATTATGACACTGGTGCTGCCCCATCTCATCAAAAGCAAAATAATGATATAACTTATAAAAACTTATTGACCTTTTAGATGTCAAGGGTCGGGAGCTAGAACACTTGTTGTGATCAAAATGTAAGAAATGCTAAAACAACAGATTATATATATATATATATATATATATATATATATATATATATATAAAGCCTGGGGATCACAGATATCAAGTAAAGGAGGTTGCTTCAACTAAGGAATTTCTTAAAAATAGAACAGTGTCAACATGTCTGTGAAAGATGTTCCTCTCTAGGCAATTGTATAAAAAGCAAAATTGCAAGCTTACCTTTCAAGATCTTCATAATGCCTGTATATTTCTTGTTTGAACATTTTTTTTTTTTTTTTTGTTTTCCTCTCATAAGAATTAAAAATTTGTCTCTAAAATGCTAAATGCTTTTTCAACAACAATTTCAATATTTGGAAATATTAAATGGTACTTGTGTTAGGTAAATCCTTTACCAAAAAAAAAAAAAAAAAAAATTATGTTTTCTTACTATTAGGTTGTTGGATGTTGCAAAGTGCATCTCAGACCGATCACATTTTTTTCCAAAAATAAAGAACAGGAAAATATAGAAAATGCCAGTGAAGATTACATAAGGGTAAAACATTCAATATTTGTGGAATCAGATTCATCAGACTTAAAAGAGGATGTAAAAAAGAAAAAAAAAGAAGATAAAACTGAGCATGACAGTGGGGAGGGATGTTGAGGCAAACAGTCTGCAATAAGCCAAAGTGCAAGTGCTGTGCCAGCAAACACCTGCTGGAGGATGGGTTAAGCAGGGTGTGGATCTGGATAGCAGGAATGTCTCTGAGACAATTACTATTTCTGCCACGGCTGCTGCAAAAACAAGTAGTCCTCTGAACCGATATATTTTGTAAGACATTTAAAGCCAAATACAGTGTACACAAAGAGTGGCCAGCTGTTACCAAAGAGTCCACATTTTCTTACAATGCTGGGTGAGGAGGTAGTGAGGAAGGGTCACAGTTACACAAGGAATATAAGTTCTTCAGATGGAAACATCAATTTACAGTGTCATAAACATTATATAGTAAATTTTATATAAAACTCAACTACAAATGATTATTAAAAAAATGGAAAATTCAGTTTAACCAAGTGAATTTGCAAGAGTTTGAACAGTTTTATTTTAACTAGCAGTGCTGGGGAAAATCTTTCAGTTTTCCAAGTTGAATTTTCTCAGGATTCATAATTGCTAATGATTGAATACGCTCCTTATGAGCTCCACAACTATAAAATACCTGGGGAAATTCACCTATTGCATTGTTAAATACTTGAGCACAACAACTTTAAATATTGCAATATAGCAATCATACATATGAAACTAAAGAAGTAAAAGAGTACAAATGAGAAGATTCAAAAGATTTTCCATTCCACTGACGTAGACATTAAATGAATGAGAGCATTAACATGTTTTTTCTTTTCTTTTTTTTTAGCATGCTTTTTCTCATTAAAACTGAATAGTGTTTCTGATATATCTTTTTCTTGTAATCAAAATGGAATGGTCTATTATTTATCTGAGGCAATGGCAGGGCATAACAAATGTGGTAACAGAGGAAAAAGCAGAATTATAAAATAATTATTGAAAAGACAAAAAAAAAAAAAAAAAGATTCAGCATTTGTAATAGACAAATATGGAAAAAGTTACAATAAAACATTCTAATGCTTACAAGTATATTAATTTTTTTTTTTTTTTTACCATGATGTTCGCCATGTACAAAGCCCAAAAGCCACTCAAGGTAGAGGGTTATAGAGTAAGAGGCACATTTTATGAGATATGTGAAGAAGATAACAGTTTACCTTAGACTTGAACAGGTTGAGATTGTAGTAATCAGGGAAACATCCTCCTCTGAGTCGCAAATTGATAATATCACTAGGATAGATGGCTTGATTTTATTGATTTCATTTTGTACGACTCAACTCTTTGCAGATTATTTAAAGCCGGAAAATATTTTTTTTTTTTTTGAATTGTAAGAATTTTTTTATTTTTTATTTTTGAAGAGAATGATTTAGTGACACAAGTCTCACTAATTGAGAGAATGACTGAAGCCAAAATGCCAAGTCCAAAGCAATAACATTACAGAATCTAAGAGCAGAAACTCCAGACCAGATGTGGCAGCAATATTCAATGCATGGAAAATATCTAGCAAGAGAAATTGTCTAGCACGACACAGTGAACCAACTGTCCTAGCAATTGATTCAATATAATCTTTCCACTTCATGTCAGTGGGAAATATTAGCCCAGGAAGGCACAATGAGTCACTTTCCTGGAGGTTAGCATCAGCCATAAAAGGTAAAAAGCATTCTCGCAGACGATTAATAAAGAGCAGTTTCATTTTGGAGGTGTTAAAATTAACAAGCCATTCCTTGCCCAAGTTAAGAGAATGATTATCATTTAGGGCAACTGTCAATTTGACCTAATCGAACTGATCAAGATACTAAATAAAAGTTAATTTAGAAAGAAGCAATACAAGAAAGTACTGAAAAGTTCTTAGACTAATCGACTTCCCAAAATTGACCAAATATTAGAATTTAATTT
Source organism: Acanthosepion lycidas (assembly GCA_963932145.1). Classification (NCBI taxonomy): domain Eukaryota; kingdom Metazoa; phylum Mollusca; class Cephalopoda; order Sepiida; family Sepiidae; genus Acanthosepion; species Acanthosepion lycidas. The sequence goes on along the minus strand of OZ010611.1, from coordinate 27,780,783 downwards.
CTTATTTATTCTTTGTCCACAAGAACTTCTCAGCACCTCCTCCTTGCTAGTATTTGTGAAAGACTTAAACAGTACAAATCCTGCTGGTCTGATTTGACAAGCTCACATGGTATTCACGTCAGCCTTCTTTTGATTCTACTCCGATGTATTAGTATTCAAAACAAAAACAAAATTACAAACATCAGTTTTCTTTTGATCTTATGTAAAGTTCTTTGACCCAAATAAAACAAAACTGCATATCAATTTCCAGCTGAGTATGAATTTTCCTTAAGAAAGCAGAAGTATGGTTTTTACTTACACAGACGAATTACAAATCACAACTATCATAGATAGACTGGCTGCGAGGAAAACCACATAGTCAGTGTATGATTACTGAAAGGTATCTTAGCTGGTTTCATCTTGTGTAGAGATAGTATTCTTAATATGCTTATAATCATAATCTACTCTTTCTTGATAAAGGAATCCCTAAGTATCTGTGACTGAAGAAGAAAAAAAAAAAAAATTTACAGTAAGTTAACTCACAACCTTCAGTCAACCAGTTAGAGACATCAGCTTTTAATAAAGATGTTACCCCTCTTGAGTGGAATAAGATCACCCAGTGGAGATCTTCCAAAATCAATGGGTTTTTTTTTTTTCCTCTCTTGTTGCTTGGAGAACTTTTGTCACTCAGGATTAACCCCTACTGAAGATTTTTGGCAGTTGCTCAATTGCTGAGAGTGTCAAGTGGAAGGCAAGAAAGAAGACTCTTACAGTGTCATATCTCTTCAGGGACACACGTGATTATGGTTCCCCACAGCTTCCTATCTCTTTAATTTCTTCAAACAGTTCATTGCCATGATTGTTCTTGAGAGAGATAACCAAGTGGTTTCCCAGTGCCTTCTCTAAAATGTTGAATCCAGATTTGTCCTCTTTCTAAACTGGTTGCCAACCTAAACTATAGAACCTGTTGCAACTAGCTACTTAAATAGTAAATGATGAGACTTAGTTGCCAATCTAGCAGCATGCTTAAATCCATGCAATTGAGGTACCAAGGAAGAAAGCTCATTAGAAAAAATGCTATGAAGATATTTATAGAAAAGACAGAGAGAAATCATGCCATTGGGTGGTAAAGTGACTGAAATCAAGATGGCAAGTCAGAACTAATATTACAGACCTTTCTTTGGATTTTTTTGAAAATCATGAGATATATAACCAGAGCACCAGACTAGATATGGCAATAATATTCAATGCATAGTCGAATGGTAAATTTATAAATGTACAAGATGGATACTAGCAAGAAAACTTGTCAGGCACAATACAATGAACTAATCTTGAGAAAGAGCTCCATTTTCATTCACAATTGATAGGGTGTCTTTTTTTTCCCATCTTTGTTGACTGAAAGGGAGAAAGGTACATCTTAATATCCCAATTTCACATATGTAATTCATTGAAAATGACTCAGTAATTTTAAGGATTTGCTACATTCTTCTAAGTGTCATGTACTTCAAGACATAGGTGATCATAGGTCTCCACAACTTCCTATCTCTTAGCAATGTTTGAGTTTTTACTATCTTTCCCAATCCCTGTTTGCTATTCCTTTACTTAATATCAACAATTCTTCGTCAATGTTTTTGAATTAGAACAGTAAATTCATTTCTCATCCAACATATTATTATTATTATATAATGTATACAGTGAAACTATAGTATTGTGGATTTTACAAAAGAGCAAAAGTATACAGCATTTTAATTGGCTGAAACAAAAGTTATTTATTATGAAAATGTATTTATTTTTTACAGCAGATTATTTTCCTATTAAAAGAGAAAAAGTTTTTATTGTCTTTTTGATTTGAAAAGTATCATAAGGGCCACGCATGAAGGTATGAATTAGAAATTAGACACCAAACTTATTTTTGGTCAGGCAGCAAGAAAAGAAAATAATTTTAACAAAGGATTGATTATAAGCTCCCAGCAAATACATACGGCCTTTGGATTACGAAGGGAGCTCTTTATTGAGAAGAAATAAAGTACTTTTGAACCTTTCTGTCAGTAAGTGGTTTTCATTTGTTAATTGCTTAGTTTTTTTGTGATTTAGAGGCATTTGATATTTTTTTTTTTTTTTTTTTTTTGCTTTTTAATTTAGGACAGAGTTGGAACAGAATCAAATATGCATTAAATTTTTAAATGAAATCACCTCAGGATATATGAAAATAACAAAAGCAAATATACAACCCAGTTTTATTTTACCATAGAAACAAAGGACACTGCAATATTAATTTTTCCAATTAGAGATATTAAAAATAACTATGAACCAAAAGGTTCACTTGGTATTGCCACCAAATACTGTATTTTATTCATTTGCCTATTTATATGCACACATATTTCTTGCATGTCATGACACATGATATTACACTGCACCCATGCATATAAATAATCCCAGAATGTCTTCAGTATATGATCTATTACTAACCAAGCACAAGGCAAGGCAAAACACTGACTCCACATGGTGGAAATATTCCAAGTCATTTTAAGAATCAATAAAATAAATGCAACAACATGCATAAACAGTGGTTTATTTTTGTAGACAGGTTATGAAACAATCAAGCATGAATGTCAAAATAAGTGATTTTTTTTTCTTTTCAAATTTGTTTGAGAACCAACAGATTATAAGGTCAGTAATAGTAACAATATAACTGTCCTTTGGAAGATATTTTGCTTTTTAACTTCATCACAGGTTGACAGATAATCTATTACCATTACAAAAATGACCAAAAACAAAAGATTAAAATATACAATTTCTGCTTGGACTGCCTAGAGCAGTGGTTCCTAAATGCTGTGGCACACCTCATAGATGCAGCAGAAGAGGATAGCAGGTGAGACAGAATGATTGAAAGACAATCAAAGGTTTAAAAACAGTTTCAGAAAATTCATATGCCAAAAATAAATGATTTCAAAATTTTAAATATTATTGTGGATTACTTGCACAATTCCCAGTACAAATAGTTATAAATAATTATCGACCGATTTTATCATTGTGATATTTTTGTCTGTTTGTTTGGGTTTTATGGCATATCAACCACTGTGGGTTATTTAATGCCAAATCCAGTTTATATGAATTTTAAATGCCTATTTTGTATGGAATAAAAAATGTATAGCTGGCAACATTATTGTTTTAAAAACGTATAGCTGGCAACATTATTGTTTCAAAAAACGTATAGCTGGCAACATTATCTCTTGCAAAAAACGTATAGCTGGCAACACTGTTTCAAAAACTTATAGCTGGCAACATTATTGTTTCAAAAACGTATAGCTGGCAACATTATTTTTCCGAAAACATTATCTGAGACCTTGCTGTTGGATGTAGTTTATCGCCGTACCCAGAACACGGATGTAGTTTATTGTCATACCCAGGACGGGGATGTAGTTTATCGCCATACCCAGGACGTGAGTAAGACTTGGGAAAACTAGGAGTTCACTATTTGCCCATAGCTGGGACCCTAACAGGTGCTACCACCCCGGGTCAAGGTGGACCTGGGAACACCAGCAATTAAGAGGTGGTTCCAGGCTCCTCAAAACCTCCTGATCAGAGGCCTTGCTGTTGGATGCAGTTTAACATCATACCCAGGACGCTGTGATATTTTTGTATTATATAAAGTATTAAGAATAGGGTCTACAAATTAGAGGAGAGAGTTATCAATGATAATATTCTGACTTTGAATCAGTAGTTATCTTCCTTTAACCCTCACTGTTTTTTATCTTTAAACTAGTACCTGTGCTGTCAAAATTGATGGCAAGAAGGAATGTATTGTAAGTATTTTTGGTTTAATCCAAGTACAATTTTGTAATTTAAAATAGTTTGTTGTTAATGTTAATAACTGAACAGTGTACGATTCATAAAAATATAAAGAAAGATATCTGTATATTATCCTCATAAATGTTACATATTTACAACCAAAATTATGTTTGCTGCAAAGTTCCCAAAGCACAATATTTTTTTGTGTAAACTTTGGAATGTCTGAGTAATCCTTGACAGTCAGTCTGCAGATGCAATCTGTAATTTCAGAGTCTGCTTATCCTACTAAGAGCAAAGTATCATGTTTTTTTTTTTTTTCGCAAGTATTACCAAATTTCATAATATATGACCCGAATTGTAACAGACAAATAATTAACAAAATAAACATATATACAGATTCAGTATCACCCAATCCATATTCTTGCAAATAAATTATCAATGTATGATTTGTATTAGTGAAGATATTTTTAAATTAAAAATACATAATTGCATTAGAATCCGTTTTTAGCAAAATACACAGAATTAAAGGTAAAAATGAACAGAAATAATTATTATTCCCGTGTATTTTTACTTTTTAATTCTGCTGATAATCTTGAAATGCTACATGTATTTTTAAAATTTCTATTCTCTTGAATTTATTTCTGAATTCTTGTGTGTGTGTGTGTGTGTGTGTGTGTGTGTGTGTAATTATTTTAACTTTAAATTTAATATCTATTCTTCTTTTTTTTACTTTACAAAAACAAATTTCAAACAAAATATCTTGAATTAATCCAGGCCAGTGCAAGGGTCTCTGCCCAACTCTGAAACTATATGGAAAAATAACTTATTTATTTTATAGAAAACAATTTTCTATTCAATCTTTAAAAAATAAACTTCATTGTTTTTTTTATGGTTTGTTACTAACATGAAAAAGTAAATAATTTTAAATTAACTTTTATTAAAGCAAAAACTATAGCAAGCCTTATTTATTCAAAAATTAATCTAAAGTTAATATAGTTAACTTCGTAAAACAATTATTCAACACAACTAATGTTGCCTGTAACTCATGTCTGTCTCTCATAATTTTTTTTCAACTAAAGTTCTTTTTTTCTTTTCAAAAACAAATGTAATATGAGTCTGAGTGTGTGCATCATTGTTATTTTGCACACACAAAAAAAAAAAAAAGTGTGTGGCATATTATATGTATTATATTGTATGTACTTTTTATCACAAAGATTGGAGAGGCATAAACAAATTTTCATTCAGAAAATGTGGCCCGGAGGATCAAAGTGTCCATTCATGAATTTGGCAATATAATTGTGAGTTTAATCCTTGGCCCAAGCAGAACAAACTCAGACCCAACAGAAACAGGACAGATAAGTGAGCAGTACTAGGAGAAAAAAAAAGGGGGGGGAGGAGAGAGAGACATTATGACATATCCCTAGACATGGACAGGGGAGATTCAAAACTAAACACGTTATTTAATTTATTGTGGTTAGAGCAAGATGCACATTGAACCAAAAAAGCTTCCTATTCAAAAACATGAAAACCACTTCTGGGATATACATTCCATAACACCATTCTCTCCACACTCAACACACTTATCTTCCTACAAGTTTCCGAAAGTAGGAGGTGTTGATAATGTTCATTTTGGTCCTCTATTTTCAGGGTGATCGTAAGCACACAACTTGTCTTATCACAAGTTCCCATCGATCTGCATTGAAGTGTCAAGTATCTAATGAGTGAACATGCAAAAGGAAAGTGAAGTTATCAGAAATCTTGAAGTTCAGTGTCAACAAAAAAAAGAAAGAAAAGTGAACAGATTTTTGGTCGACCCAATAAATAAGAAAAAAGCATCAATATAAATTTCTTCTTTACTACCTATAACCACCTGATCTGTGGCAGCCATCTGCTTGCACAGGTTACTTTGCTGATTATTTAATGATTATTGAATATATAATCAATCTTCCAGGGCATCATGTTAAAGATCACTTAGTTCAAACTTTGTTTGTCAAATGCTTACCGAGTTATAAATTTCAGATTACTCTTTAGCAAGGATGAACAGTATTATAGATGCCCGTTATCAGATTACCTAGCCACAGGTTTCCATATAAATAAAGATGATGTCTGCCTGAACCATAAATAGCAGAAAATGAAAACTTACAAGTGACAAAAACTGAGGGCTAAAGAAGAAACAAGTTCTTCAGTTAATTTTGCATTTAACCACTTAAAAACTATTCTTGATAGTTACTAAGCTTCTGTCTGACACATGGCCATAAGTATAGAGCACCCACTGAGGAGAAAACTCACAACAGTAGGTCTTTAAGATTACTTTAGAAACCACCAATTCATTGCATGGATTGATTTATGTGTATAACTGTTCCCATTTTGAAAGTATGGGTGACTATACATGACATCAGAAAATAAGATTGATGACTATAGTAAATTTAAAGTCAACATTGCTCAAATTAGATTATGTAGAATATTCCCAATGTTTTTATGATTACTGAGTACTTAAAAACTACATAAAAATATGTGTTCACCCATCATTTTCTTAAATTATCTTTTAACAGATAAGGTCTCCATAGAACAACAATAAATATGTCAATACCTTTATCAGCACTTGTTAAGTAATTTACGAGCAATGACACCTATGTAATCACTGCTATTGTTTGTTTTAAAAATCCATTTTTCCAAACTTAAAAGTAAATAATATTTGTTTCAGATTAATTATACTTTAAATCAGCTAATATTCCTCAAATAAAGCTTCAGAAAAGTATATTTTATTTTTGGAAGATTTATTTTTTTATAAAGAAAATTACATTGTGATAATAGATGACTAAAAATGGTTGCTAATCAGCTATTTTAACCAAAATAAAGTGAATCAACTTCAATCAATATAATTTCTGTTTGAAATACACTACAGAATATTTTGCCTTGGAAACAGTAAATTTAATCCTTTAGCTTTCAATTAAAGCTAAAATGAAAGCTTCAAGAAAAGTTCAGAATTTTTAAAATTCATTTTAAACCTTAAGTATCGTGACTTATTGGAGGCACTTAAATTTCTGCTTTCAGAAAACCCAATTTCACAGGCATTATCAAAGGTTATAAAACACTAAATAAGTGATTGATTGTTTTGTCTTTTACAGGGTATTTAAAGCCAGAAATTATTTTTATATAGTAAAAATTCTAGGCAGGGGAATAATGATTTACTGACACAAGTTCTACTAATTAACTCATAGTTAGGAGAAGAAAAAGGTGGATTCATACATTTCCCAAGTGTATTTGCATGTAAGGGGAATATAAAACACTCAACTGGAATTGGAACTGAGCTCTCCAATTTCTTATTCTGAACCATTATCCATTACACCAGCAGCACACCCAAGCTTACAACACCTGCTATTCCCAAGCACCCATCCATCTAGTTACCGACCAGATTCAACATAGCTTAACTTTGGTCATCACATGAGAACCAGTGTTTTAATATGATATGACTGTAAGCCTACTAAATAATTAAGACCGAGATAAAATCAAACATCATTCCCACCTATATGGGTGTCTAAATCAATGTCAAAATTGAAGCCAAGTATAAGATGGTACTGGATTATTAAAAACATCTTTTATTTTAATTATTATGTACACTTCTCTAGGGTTCCTTTCATTTCTGTTTTAAAATTGTATGAACAAGTAAGATGTATTTTTAAGCATTAGATCTTTCATGAAACAGATTCTATAGCATGAAAATGATGGTTAGAAATCAAGAACATTATTAACAACATTATATCAACTAAGTTTAGTAAATCAAATATTAAACCAGAATGTGCTGAAGTTCAACTTTAGAAAGTAATCCAACAAAAGAATTCACTGCCATTTCAGCCATAACATTTAGAAATCTAATACCATTTCATTTAAGGAAACATAAAAAAAAAAATAACCAGATTAAACCAAAATGTATACGTTAATAATCTATAAAACATATTTTTATAATCAGAAATGTCTGAAATGTTTGGGATATGTGAGGAAAGAAAATTTGGAGAATTTGACACTCATAGGACATATTGAAGGCAAGAGAAACAGATTGAAACAGCAAGTAATCTACCGAAGAAGCTTAAGTAAATGGATGGCAGAACAGGAAGTGGAAGGGATAGTAAAGAGACAAACATATTATGAGGTACAAAGGATAGAAAATTGTGAAGAGCCATGATCACCCATATTCTAAAGAGACATGGTCTATAGAATAAGAATATAACAAATTTTTCTTTTTTTTTTTAAATACAAGGTTAATGAGTCCTTTTTAAATGAATTACACCTTAAGAACCATGATTCTCTCTCTACTCAACAAAATGACTCAAGGAGTTGGGAGTGGAGAAAGATGGCCTATGAACTTTGAGTGAAAATGAGGCTCTTTAATATTTAAGTTAATATTTAAAAGCCTTCAGCATTATAAACTGAGCATTTTCTGAATATTCTCTGTTGAAATAGAAGAGTTTCTTTATTATACACGGTTCCTTATCTTGGTTATCATCATCAGCCTTCTTCAGGTGGCTATTGTAGTTGGTAACCATTTCAGAATATTGAGTCACACCCTTTATTGAATCCAAAATTAGTAAATTGTTCTCATTCTGCTGTCTATGCATAAAGATATCTTTTATCAATAAATTTTAATTCCTCTCTTTCAGTGGATCAGATGATTTTTTTTTTCTTTTTGCATTACCCAATCCCAGGATTGAATTCATAACTGGTAAGTAAGACAATTTGCTTAACCATCAGGTTTATCCCATAGAGTTCAATTGTTTTGATTGTCACAACCAAGATGAGGCCACAAATCCAAACAATTCAGTATATGAAGCAGTATATTTTTGCTCAGGTATGTTATATGACATCAAGTGTCCTATTTACTAGTATTTGTTTTCTACAGTTCAAACACCTTATAGTCTACAGTTTGAAGATTCAAATTAAACAAAAGACAGATAAAATTAACTTCATCAATTTATTCTTAAAAAAAAAAAATCAGTTTTATTAGAATTAAATAAAGAGTAATTAATTAATGCCTGAAAGGTGATGGTTAGTGGTGATGTCACTAAAACATAACATTTAAGAATCACCAGTCAACGGAAATGGAAATGTATCAAGTCGGATCTAGTGTGTGGGAAGGTGGATCAGAGTCTGATCAACCCTGATTGGGTCTTCAAGGCAAGGAAAAGACCAAAAACCTCCCATTATTTCAGTTATAAAATATCACTGATAACATTCACCCAGTATATCAGAAAAGTATAATTTGCAAACTTATTTTTCTTTGTACTTAGATGAAAAAAAAAAAAACAAAAACACATTTTATATAGGTACCTTTACAGATTAACAATACTTAAGGTTGAAAATGAATTTTAAAAAATGAAAAATCTTTCTTGAAGGTTTTATTTTAGTTTTAATTTCAAGCTAATAGATTAAATTTATTATTTCCAATATTTGCTCCATTTCAAAACTAATTTAAATTGACTGGAAGGAATTTTTTTTTGACTAAAAATTTGATTTAAGTGCCATTTTTTGTCTACGCTAATTGCAATGTAATTCTCTTTAAAAAATCTTCCAAAAATAAATTAAAAAATATAATTAAATAATCAAAAAATACTTTGGTCTTTCCTCTTAATAAAGATTTTGATGATAAAACTTTTCAAAATGATGTTATTCAACAAAAATTAATGATAACCTCAATATTCCTTTTCTTTAATCTGAGGAAAAGCAAATGTTAAGGTTTTTATGACACTATAATCAGAATGCTAACAAGAAATAATAAGCTTTAAGAGTGATTTTCCAAAGACAAAATTTGGTTTCTTGTCTTGAAGTAAAAAGAGAAAAAAATAAAATGAAAATAAATAGTTATTAAAGACATGCAATTGTTATAGGCACAAAATGTGAACAAATCTTTATCTCCTTTATATGCTGTGTCCCTTCAGTACATAGACGATCATGGTCCTCCACATCTTCCTGTCCCTTAATAAGTTTTGTCTTTTTGATATTTCTCCCAAACCTTGTTCTATCATCCATTTACTCAAGCCCATCAAGTATGTTACCCACTGTTCTCCTCTGGTCCTCTTGCCTTGAATTTGTCCTGTGGGTATCAGATTTTCCCAGGCTTCCTTCCTCATTACACACCCTAGAAATTACAACTGCCTCTTTCTGATGTTAAGTACAAGTTTCCTTTTTTGCTTATATTTTCTCTAAACCTTTATTGCTCAGATGTTCAGTCCATAGTATCCTCAGCAGCTTTCTGTAGAAACACATTTCTGTTGTTTCAAGTCTCTTTTTCATCTTTGAGGAGATTGTCCAGCATTCACTGCCCTGTAAGAGGACAGATATCATGTAACAGTTCAGTACTCTTTTCTTTGTTTCCAATTAAGCTTTTCTGTCTCTTAATGCTCTGCTTAGATTTTGGAATACATGTTTCAAACTTACTGCCTGACATTTTTTATTTTTTTTATTTCTAAGGTTCATCCTTTACAAGGCCCAAGGGCCACTCAAAGTAGAGGGTTATGTTAGGCCATTTGTGTGCATATTAGTGGAAGATAACAATTAACCCAAGCCCTGAACAGGTTAAGATTGTAGTATCGGGGGAAGCATATTGTCGCAAGTTGGTTCCACAGGGTAGCGGTTCGCAGGAAGAAGCTGCTTGAGTGAAACTTACTTTTCACCAATGGAATATGGAGGGAATGTGGGTGGTTTGCTACTATGGAAGTGGCATGGCATATTCTTGCTGTGAAGTAGATTTTTTTGGACTTTATCAAGGCTGAAGAGCTCCTGCCCAAATATGACAACAGTACTCCATTTTTGGCCTGATTTGGCTCTTTGTTTGTTTGGATTTTATGGCATATCAACCACTGTGGGTTATTTAATGCCAAATCCAGTTTATATGAATTTTAAATGCCTATTTTGTATAGAATAAAAAAACGTATAGCTGGCAACAATATTGTTTCAAAAACTTAGAGCTGGCAATATTATTTTTCTGAAAACATTATCTGAGGCCTTGCTGTTGGATGCAGTTTATCGCCATACCCAGGACGCGGATGTAGTTTACCGTCATACCCAGGACGTTGATTTGGCTCTTGTAAAGGTAGAGGATAGCAGGAGAAGTCAGGTACTTAATGGAGTGGCACAGGGAGCCAACCATTTTCAACCTGTACAAATCCAGGTCAATCCATGCAGGTGTTTCATTATAAATTTTTTTTAAAAAATGCTGATATTTATTTTTTTCCTTTTGAAGAGCATATTCGTAACAAGTATAGAATAACAGGTACCCTTATTGATTTCAGAGTTTGCAGGAATCAATGAATACTAAAACATTATTATACATAACACATTGTGAATAAATTTCATGCGAGGTAAAATATTTAAAGAAGTGAGTAGAAAGAAAAAAATATTTTGTATCTAAGTGATTAGCTATTAAAACACTATAAAACCTCATATTATTTTATTGTAAATGACAGAAATTATTTTTAAATTGAAACCATTTTACAGTACACATTTTATGAGATGCTGCAAAATTCTGAACACCTTTTCTTCTTTCCCCAAAGAAATCCACAGACTCATCATTTTTTTTGTTAAGACAGTTGTTGAAAAAAAAGTTTGACATTTATTCGCAACAGCTGAAGATGGCAGTAAGTAAACAATGCAAGCATGTGCATAGTGTCAGCACATTTATGTCAGAAGCCATAAGCAAGTGGCTAGTTAATTTGTATGCAGAAATCAAAGTCATTTTGATGGATGGCAAGAGTCAATAGAAGAAAAGGAGAATAAATCATATGACAGCTGATGAAAAACAAGCAGAAGATGGACAAAATTACACACAGCAAGACTTCAATACTTTCATCTTTAATTGGATTAAGTTTTAAAAGAAAATGCAAAGATATTTTTATGAAATTTCAGATCTACTTTGGGAAGGGTATTACAATAATCCAGAACTTATACTAGCAGCAAACTGCCTGCATACAGACAGAAATATACAAAAATAGAAAGAAGAGTAAGACAAGGAAGTGTTTTCTAATTAGACTTATTAGACTAAATGGTGAAGCAATTCTGATAAAATTACAAGTCCTACGAGGATTCATTATTAAGATTAGATAAGCAGATGACAGTGTTGATAGCAGGTGCAGAAAGGAAACTACAGAATGTAGTGAAGGAAAGCAAGAAGAAAGGACTAAACATCAACTGCACAAAAACAGAATGCATAGTTGTTAGCAAAGGAACAATAACATGCAAATTACAAATTGGAGATACCAAAATGAAAGAAGTACAATAATTTAAATATCTGGGAAGAATTTTTTTAAAAAGTGCAACACTGAAATTTGAAGGCACATTAGGATAATGAAAGAAGCATTTCAAAAGCTAAGCAAAATATTAAGAAATGGGAAAATTTTGTGAGAAGCAAAGAAAAGAGTACTGAACTGTTATGTAATATCATTCCTCCTATATGGTCGTGAATGCTGGACAATCCCCTTGTACATAAAGAAGGTGACTTGAGGCAACAAAATCGTGGTTCTACAGAGCAGGATGCCGACAATACCGTGGACCAAACATATTGTGAGCAACACATAGTTTTAGAGATAATGGAAACAAAAGGACACTTATAGTTAACGTCACAAAGAGATATTTGAAATTTCTAGAGTGCATATGAAGAAAGACAGCTTAGAGAATTTGACATTGACAAGACATTAAAGGGGCAAAAGGGGCAAAAATAAACAATGCATAACCTACCTAGTGAGCATGAGTAAATTAATGGCACAACAGTGTTTAGGTGAGATGATAAATAGACAAAATCTATTAAGATCTACAAAGGACAAATAATTGTGGAGAGCCATAATATTCAACATCCGAAAGTGCCATGGCACATAGAAGAAGTGGGTATGTTTTATTAACACTTCTGCAGCAATTTACATTTCTTACTGCCAATGTGTGTATATATTTTCAAAACATGTCTATATGAAATTTTCATAGCCTGCTGAAAGTGACAATGACTGCCGCTGACATATTTGTACATTCTCAAGACACCATGAAACATCAGTCCCCAGTTACAATAAACTGTTATATAGATTTTGTCGACATTTCAGCATAACTTGGCAAAAACATTATGCCACAGGTTTCACTGCATAGATATTGTCAACAGGAAAGGACTGAATTTATGAACAGATCAGATTGGCCAAACATTTTCATGCATATTAAAGACCAAATATCCAAAATGGCAATTTTTCAAATTGCTGTGACAGAACAGCATGAAACCATCCAAAACGTGCGGCATATAAACTCAACTTTCTGAATAATATATATATATTAGGTTGGTGCAAAAATAATGACGTAATAATGTCGTTTTTTGACGTATTTTTTAACGTATATATATACACACACACACAGAGCATGTTTTGACTTGATACTTGTTTTTTTTTTTTTTTAATTATTTTAATGTTGTTTGGAGGTAAAAAACACTAAGTTTCCTTGATAGAAAATGATTATAAAAAAAAAAAAAAAAGAAAAAAAAAGGAGGTTCTTTTCTGGGTGTTTTCTCAAATTTAATGGATTGGGGCAACAAAATACAATAAATATGTTATTTTCAAGTAATCAGAGTTGATTTATTGTCTTATTTAAGAATTTTCTTGTTCATTTAGAGCTATTTGTATGACTACTTTGATACATCATCCTGAAAAAAAGCATAAAAATCCTTTCTTTCTGAAAGCTATAACTTTTGACTGGGTATGAACAAAATTTAAAAAGTCTTTCAAAAACAGTTTTCAAGATTTAAAAATAACCCTAGCCTAGTAACAACTTCAATCACTGCTAAATGTTCAAGACCGATTTGTTTTCTACGGTGTATCAACCATTTGCAGGTAATTTAAAGATCAAAGCAATATCTTTTAGAGTGTAAGAATTTTGTGTTTTTGAGATACTAATGGTTTAGGGATACAAGTCTTACTAATTGACCTATAACTAGGTAGATAAGGGGTGAATTCATACCTTTTCAGTAAATGGCAATTTTTTTACTTTTTCCAAAAAAGGCCAGCACAGCCAGGCAAAAATGTTAATTATTATAAAGCATGCTGAGGCTGTTATTTAGCTTAGTCTGTATTGCAAAGTATCTGAACAAAACCAAAATGGCAGTACCAATGAGAAATTACCATCAAGTGTCTTTATGGTCATTTGTTTCCAGTAAATGGCAATTTACTATTGCCATATTCATGACTTTTCAGCTGTTGTATTTTGAACTGAACCCTTTACTTCACCCACGAGGGTAGATTGTTCTAGTTCCACATGCCATACCTCTTCTGGATCTCTCAGTTATCTCCCTTTAACTCAACTCTCCAAGTTTTTGTTCACCACTGCAGTAGCCAGGTATTGAACTCGCAATTCTTTGGGTCAAGTCACAGGATCCAACCAACACTTTTTATCCACTGGGTCATAATATTCTAACACATGGCCCAGTGGATAGCCTAAAGAAGGCCATAATGTAAAATGGCTGAAACATTGTGAATATGGACAACAGTCTAAATAATGTAAATAATTATAATACCTTGTAGATGGCAATTTGCTATTTTTCCTATTTTTGTTATGGCAACAATGCCATAACAATGCAGCAGTGAAAGTGTTGAAAGACTTCATTTAAAAAAAAAAAAAAATAAAATAAATTGTTGATATTAAGGTTAAAAATTATTAAAATAGAATTTTGAAAATACAAATGTCAACGGTCAATGCAGAGGCTTCTCCTGATAGAATCAATGATCATATGACTGTGCTAGACACGAGTTGGAAGATAACATCTGTGATTTGACCAGAAGGATTCACTCCAAGACACGTTCTACTTACCACTGAGTGGACTGGAAGATCCTTCATAGGGATTCAGCTATTGGCTCACAACTGAGACATGAAAGGCAATCCTATGATCACACTCAATCATGGGACAGATAATAATATAACATACTCCACCTTTCTTTCTTGTAGATGGTAAAAAGATATATACTTGTAGCTAAAAAAACATTCTTTTTAATCAAAAAAACAGTTATGCTATATCAATTCAGTTCTCAACTCGGTATCTATACTGACGATACAACCATTTATTCTTGTCTCAATAGTAATCTGAGCAGTTTGATAAGATCAAATGAGGAGCTGATCTAAAAAAATGATCTACATCCTGTCATTAACTGGAGCAAGGAATGGCTTGTTAATTTTAACACCACCCAAAGAAAACTTAATTGTTTGGGACAATCCTTTCTGTCTCCCCTCAGCATGGCTGGTGTTAGCCTCCGGAAGAGCAACTCAGTGCACCTTCTTCGGCTAAATGTTTTCCAATGACATGACGATTATATCAAATTAATTGCTAGGAAGGTCGGTTCACTGTGTTGTGCTCAACAAACTTTCTCACCAGAATCTATCTTACAGTTCTACAAGTCTACTATTCATCCATGCTTTGAATATTGTTGTCACATATGGTCTGGTGCTCTTAAAATATATTTGGAAGTCCTTGATAAAATCCCAAGAAGAATCTACAATGTTATTGGTCCTGACCTGGATTCACTATTTCAGTTACTTTCCCACAACCATAATGTAGATTCCCTGTGCCTTTTCTGTAAATATTTTCATGGTAAATATTCTGATGAATTCTCCTCTATGGTACCTAGACTTTACAAATTAAAGTGCATTACTAGATTGGTAGCAAGGTCTTATCATTTTACAGTCAAAATACCATTGTAATTATTAATTTCTGACTAACCTCTCTTTAGTCTTATTTTTGTTGCTCTTTTTTTTTTCTTTAAATAAAAATGCTGACATGATATTTACACTGACCCAGAGATCGACAAGCATCTGATGAAGGCTGTAGAGCACAACAGCTGAAATATCATAGTAACAACAATATTCCACATGTAAATGATGATATTAGGTTGGTGCAAAAATAATGACGTAATAATGTCGTTTTTTTTACGTATTTTTAACATCAAAAAACAACATTATTATGTACTATGTGGCACATCATTTCAGAACATGATCTTGGCTCTCAACAACTTTCTATCACGCGTGGCTTCTAACAGTTTTTCTCTCTTTTATTCTGCCCCAAAAATCCAGTCACACAAGCTTGTCAAGTAAGTGGCTTCCTGCCTTCCCTTAACTCTCTTGCCCTAAATAAGGGTTCAATTTTACAAGCCATCATTCCTCATTATGTGTTCAAGGAATTTCAGCTAGCTCTTCACAATTTTGACTATATAAGTGTTCTTTCTGCTGCCATTTTCTCTAAGGCTATATCCACAGAACTTTCAGTATCCTTCTGCAGAACCACATTTTTGCTGTCTCTCGTTTTTATCTCATCCTTGAGGAAATCGTCCAACATTCACTGCCCCATAAGAGGATAGATGGCACAAAGAAACAAAGAGTGCTGGATTGCTAACATTTTTTTTTCCATTTCTCAGCACCTTACTTAGTTTTTGGAATGTTTCTCTCACTAGTCCAATACATGTCTGGTCTCAGTGTCACATTTTCTATCCTCTGTTAAAATGCTTCCCAGATATTTGAACTTCTGCACCTCGTGATGTTTATATTTCCAATTCATAATTCACATCTTGGGATTTTTCTCTTGCTGACAGCCATACTTTCTGTATTCTTGCAGTTGATGGTCAATCCTTTTTCTCTCTTCTAGCACCCTGTCTAGGAGGTTTTGTAGTTGCCTTTCTGAGTCGGTGATCAACAGTGTCATCTGCATATCTTATATTGTTAAGATTATGCCAACCAATAATGAATCCTGGTAGGGTCTCTAGTTCCCTTAGGATAACGTTTCTGTAGGGGTTAAATAAATCTAAGAAGATTCAACCTTATTGTAGGACCTTTTTATTTTTGTATGGCAAGTCAATTTATTATCTATCTGCATGCAGTTGGTTTGCTCCCAGTCTGGATTACAAAGTTATAAAAAATACACAGATGTCATTTGAATTGAGTCATAAGAATACATTCTTTTTTATCGAATTTACTCAATGACATATTCCAATCCATGCTAAGAATGTATGGGAACCTCAATGTGGTGTAATGGTTAGCAAGCTTGCCTCACTATATCAATTACGACTGAGTAGCGAGTTTAATCCTCACTGGGTGCTCCATGTTTTTGGCTTTGTGCTACATCTAAGCTATGCTTAGTAAATTACCATGCTGCTAGGAATGTAAAGATTATATGAGTATTTGGGGGGAAAAAAAAAAAAAATGAATACTATCAAAAATCAGGGTAAAGAAAAACTATACAAAAATTAAAAACAATGATGCTTGGACAACATAAGACTATTACGTCTACTATTGCGAGGTGTAAATAAATACAGAATAGAATAAATCTTCAGAATATATATATATATATATATTCAGTATGCTGCTTAGCCTTCACTGTTTAATCGATAAGGCATTATTTTGGTCAGACAGGATTCCAAGGATAAGGGATACAAGTTCAAATCTTGTTGAAAGCTTATTGTTTATTTCTGCGCCAGATCGCTTAATGGTCACAGAATATGAAAACAACTTGAGCATTGATACAAAAAATAAGATGGAAATATCAAATCAAAAATAAGAGTAAGGCTTAAAATATAACTATTAGGTTGGTGCAAAAATAATGCTGTAATAATGTCGTTTTTTGATGTATTTTTTAACGTCAAAAAACGACATTATTACGTCATTATTTTTGCACCAACCTAATAATTTTGACTACCTTTATATCTATTCCCTACAATCATAAAAGCTATATTTACAGTGGGTACATATGCTTGAATAGATATCCATCTGTTTTTAAACAGTGGAATTAATGTCCACCAGCCTAGAGATCGAACATTTTAACATAATGTCAACATTTTCTTCATTAAGATATTCAATCTCAAGGCTGATAGATATTAATGCCAATGCTTGAAAAAAAAAAAAACAAAAAAAAAACACAAATGCTGTCTAATCACACACACACACACAGATGTGCTGAAAAGTTCTTGAAATGAGCCGCTTTACAAAATCTAACCAAACATCAGAATATAGGAGAAATTCTTTCTTGAGCATAAAGAAAACCCTTCAGCATCACTATATAAGAATATAAAATAAATATATATATATATATATATAATGCATCCTCCGATAGGATTCATACCTGCATCCCCTATAGAGAAGCATCATTAGATCCGATGTGCCTGACTGTTTGGCCACATAGGACTTCTAGTCAAACAAAATCCAAATGGTGACTTATATATAAAGGGACAGGATCAACAGCAGGCTGGTGACCAGCTGCATAAAGAAAAGCCATTTGTTTAGGTAACCTTTTATAAACACATCCCAAATTAATGGGTGAGTAGTGCATCTCTAGATAAGGTTGCTCAGACACTAAGTACTCAGCTAAGGCATATTGCTAGTTGGTCAACAATATCAGCAATGTTAAGAAAAGGTCTAAGCCACCCACATGCAGATTTGTGACTATGTACTGCCAGCCATGTCAAACCTGCACATGTTGTCAATCTGCATATGTCGCTATGCCTCCATCATCATGCGTTTCATGAAGAGAAATCTGCACATATAGATGGCAATGCTACATGCTTGTGCTATATATATATATATATATATATATATATATATATATATATATATATAGCATCCTCTCTATCCCATTAATCTGATTCTCAATGACAAGCTGAAGCAAGATGATTGAATATATATATATATATATATATATATATTTATGGGCACATGGCTGAGTGGTTAGAACATTTGTATTCTGACCATGAGATCCAGATTTGAATCTCACCACTATCAAACTTCCTGATGTTATCAAACTGGACGGGTCGATCCCAGTGTGTGGCACCTTTGGAAAATGCCTGAAAACTAAACCAAGCCTTGTGAGTGAAATTGGGTAGACAGAACTCTTGGGGGCCTTCAATAGCTGAGCTAGCTCAAAGCCACAAGTCATCGTGGCGGAGGGCTTGAGTATGCTGGCCTTGTTCAAATTGTTGATCACACTAGATAACATGCACTTTTCCAGAAACTGTAACTAAGGTCTGCTCAGCATAGTTGCAGTATAAAACCACAGGTGGGCTCTGTGGGTGTTGAATAAACATAAATCGCGCTCGAGCAAGCATCTGCAATAGGGATTGGCTAGCCACCCTAGTAGATGGGTATCCTTGAATACGAGTAGCCAGCTATACACACACACTGAAATCAACAAAATTAATTTCATACTTAAATACAAAAGAATTTCATTACAAAATTTTCTGAGAAAAAAAAAAATGAATTAAAAAATAAAAGCTGTAAAAGGAAAATATTAATTGTCACATTTTCCACTTCATCATCATCAAGCAGTTCTGAAGCAAAAGCCATTTTCAGTATTGACTTAATTTCTGTCTGATGTTTGGAAAACAGATTTTCTTTGAGTTACAAAATAAACATTGCCATCCTATATAATGCTGAGTAGACAACCAAGATCTCAGCAGCATTTCTCAAATCCTATTTTCATAAATTAGGCCCCAGTAAAACCTTTTGCTTTTCTCTCATGACCTCAGTATCTTCAGAGGTTCCTTTTTCAGTCAACCAGTTTCTAATATAATGTTTCTTTAAGGAAGAAACTCGAAGTTGCACAAACAAAGATTGGGCTGGGAAAAGATATTTTCATAGAATCAAATTTTGGAATATACAATACCGACATTTTTTTCCCCATCTGCTAAACAGAATCTTAAGATATTTGCTCAGGCAATGCAGACATTCTGATCGTTACATGCACATGAGACTGCCCACTCTATGACAGAAATATTTCTATTTAGATTACAACAATTCAAATGCACAAAATCAAGTATAGGACTCTAAGAAATCCATCAAAGTAGCTAATTTTAATTTGTAAATTGCTCTTACTCTATCACTGGGGATCTAGAAGACACCAATTGCATTCCATGCAGATGATGAAGGCCTTATAGATTCAAATATGGTTTATTTGGTTTGGTTTATTTTACAGCATATCAACCACAATGAGTTATTTAATGGTGACATAATTTTTAGGATATGTTCATATGAATAGAATATGTAGATCAGGTTTCATTGATGTATTTTTATAAAGAGGGTTTTTGTTGAAAGTCAAATGTATTGCTGGTAATATTTTTTTTTTTAAATGTATTGCTGGCACTTCTACTATAAAAATCTACTTTTATACTTTCCATAGTGATTGGAACCTAGTTTGAGGGAGTTAACCATTTGCCAATAACTGGAACCCTAACAGGTGCTATCACCCAGGTCAGGCTGGACCTGGGAACAGCAGCAATTAAGAGTTGGTTCAACATTCCTGAAAACCTCCCAATCAGAGGCCAGGACAGACTCAAATGTGAATAGCCAATATTTGCCTATGCACCAAACAAGTAAATGTTTATGGACAGAACTATCCAAGAACAAATAAGTGCTTATAGACCCAAATATTCATAACTAATATTTGCCTATCCTTGAATTAAAAGCATTGATTGAAGTAATCCCGAAGTGACATAACCCAGTTGTGAGTTCAATACCTCGCCACAGAAGAGGTGAACAAAAAAATTGGAGAGTGAAGTTACTAAAGGGAAGTAACTGAAACTGAGATATTCAGAACAGTATGAATTGTGTAAATAGTTATAATACCTCAGGAATATAGACAAAAAATAATAGATTTTAGCATTAAATAACCAAACACAAAATGCCAATATTTAAAGGTTTCCAGATAAAAAAAGTTGACAACTCGGTGTATATTTTAAACAATTTTTTTAAAGAAAAGGTTTTCTGATGGTGACAACTTACTTTTCTTAGTTTCTTCCATATTTAACTTTTAGCACTATGAATTCACAAGTATTACTTCTCTGCATTTAAAAAAAAAAAAAAAAACCTCTTAACTGCAATTATCCCTATTGCAAATTTCAATCTAGTTTTCTGTTGCCACCACCTCAAAATTCAAATAGATAAATCATTCAGTGATTAGGATCATCTACACTGACAAGATAAATGTTTTGTTCAATGGACAAAATGAGCTGCAGATTGCTAAAAGTTAATATGGTTATAAAAACCGATTCCTACTTGCTGAAATTTGTTGAGTGTTAAATGAAACATAGATGCCAAAGTTCTCAAAATTTCTGTCAAAACAAGTTTTATTGAGATGAATCATAATTGGTCAGATAAATTATTCGCAAGGGTTTTGATTTTTGTTTTGTTTTTTTGTAAATAAAATGCATTGCAACTTTAATAAGAAAAAATATTCATAATAATAAAAAAAAAAAAAACTCAAAAAGGAAAATTAATAATTCTTAACTACATTTTTATTGAAGGATGATTTTTTTTTTGCATATATTTCCTATTGCATACTTTTAACTTCACAGATAAATGTTTCTTTATTGAACAAGCAGGATTTTTGATATCAATAAAGCAACTACGATTAATACAAATAGAAAACTTTTCACTCTGACTCCAGTGTTTCACAGATGAGCCTTTTCGTAATTGTTCAGTTGACTCATCAGGTTTCAGGATGAAAATGTTATAAAATAAAATATCTCAGCTGATTTACAGGCAAATAAACTAACATACTCAAGAGCGAGAGCCGGATGTGAACGGGACAAGGCCCCATCACAAAATGACCATTATCTTCGTTTACGCATGTTCCCGATGCACAAGTTCTGGTCGAAAAATAAAATAATATTTTAAAGTGTTTCTATTTTTTGACCAATAAAAATGCTTCCCTCTTAATTATACTTGCGTCATTTTTCAAGCCTGTTAAGCCATAAAAAAACGCCATAAAAGGGGTCACACGGAAGTACAACGGCAGTCAACAGGAGGCCAGGGAAGAGACCTGTCATGGTCAGGCTGAGCGGTCAGCAGCAGCCAGCAGCAGTAGCACCACGCCAACCAGCAAGAACTACTACGAGAGATCAACCCAGATCTTCAGCCGGCCTATGAACTAAACCACAAGGTAGCTGTCCCAAAATCACATGTTCCTATTGAAATAAATCATGTAAATCTATTTCTACTGTTGTCGTATTTCCTTCTTACAACCATACGCTTGTCTATAGCAAAAATAATATAAAAATCTGCTACTCGGAGTTTCATGTAATTATAATCATCAGAGGGATATAATCTTTGTGATATTATTGTATTAATAATACTATTATAATATATTATGTTTAGGCTCTCTTCTTACTATTTGTGTGTGTGCGCACACACACACACATATATATATATATATATATATATATATATATATATAACAATTTTTTTTTTTTTGCAGAGATTGTACTGAGTATTTCAATTTTTCCATAAAAATCTGGGAGAGAAAAGATCCTTTCTAATATAAACATGCAGATTTATAATAATTTAAAAGTTTTCTAAATTAGTACATAAGAGTGAATAATAAATCCATACTGTTATATCATGTTATAAACTAAATTCTAATGTGAAATTTTCACTGTACAAGTTAAAGCTATGTTTTCAATATTAAACACTGAATTAAGTGCACAGACAATGGAATATGTTAAAATAAGTATTTTTTTTTTGTATAAAATATAAAATGTTACACTTCTGTTATCAACATTGTCTTTAAAACCTTTTTTTTTTCTACAATAGGGTCCTTTCATGTCAATTCAACCAATCAATCAATATATATATATATATATATATTTTTTCATTTTGATATATGTTGTACACCTTATAATCATTAGAAAATACTGAAAATTTTAAGTGAAAATTCCTAACTGTTCAAGATATCATGTGTTGAAATTTTGCTGAATTAGGTGTTTTCTGCCAACAGACATTTCCATTTTCAAAGTCAAACATCTCACAAAAACCCTTATATCTTCTGATCCACTGGCCAGAAATGAATTAATAATACCCATATAGATTCTCATTCAAGGAATCCAAATATCCCTTTGGAATTTTACAGGGGGTAACCAAAAAGTAGATAGCAGTTTTCTGGTGAAAAAAAATATGGAAAAAATTTGAGAAATATCATATCCAGCCCCTAAAAGTAACAAAAAGTGGCACAACATTTGAAAACTAGAGTATTTACGGAATAAATTCCATTAAGTTGCATTAAGTGTCTCTCAAAGCTACCAATTCTAGACCTCATAATTTTTCCATTTTCCCATTTTTTTGTTTGAATTGAGATGGAATGACCCAATATTTAAACAAAACATACAAGAATTCAGACTAGCAACAGTAATCAAATATATAGAAATATATTTATGGTTATTACTTCAAAGCAAAACAAGTTAGGAATTCAGTAACTCTATGAAACGATAAGAATTATTTAAAATTGTTTTTACTAAACATGAACATAAAGTAAATATTAATCACACAAACAACAAAAAATCAATTCTTTTTAATATTGGATTATTAGTTCAATTTTCTATACTCACAAAGACAAAATCATTTTGGCATTATAAGATGAAGCAATCAGTAAAATTGGTTCCATATTCAATGTTAGCCAATGTAGTTAATGGGAAAAAAAATAAGGCAATGTATTATTTTTTTCCTTTCATTGAAGCAAAAAAGCATCGTAAAAACAGATTTCAACTGAGGCAGAAACTGAAAACAGAAAAGGCTATTTCTTTTCAAGTTCTGAAGAGAAATAAAAAACAAACAATAGATCCAATTTAGTTTGGTTTTTCCAATTGATTTGTTTTCTATGGCTTAACCCTTTCAGGTTATTTCAAGCCAGGAAGTATTTTTAGATTATAATTTTTTTTTTCTTCTTAAGATAATAATGGTTTAGTGATACAAGTCTTGCTAATTAACCCATAGCTGGGGGAGAAGAGCTGGATTCATACTTTTCCCAATAGTATTTTTGTGTAAGTGAATATAACAAACCCAACAGGAATTGGACCTCGGCTCTCTGATTATCAATTCCGATTATTCATTACTCCACTCACACATCCAAGTGTGCAGCAACTGGTAGTCCTAAGCCATCATCCATCTAGGTACTGACCAGGCTCAATGGTGATCATACAAGAATCAGTGTTTCAATGTAATGTGGCAGTAAGCTTAGTTTGGAGATAAGCAGATATGGTTCATTACAGTTCTCCTTTGTGAATAACATAAAAAGATCTTTTGATGACAGCTATCTCTTGTTCTAATGTACAACTTTAATCTTTTGCCAGAAGTGGGGATGATTGGAACCTGTACATTGAATTAGGCAAAAGGAAAGCAGCACAGGATTGCTTTCATTCTCTCTTCACATATCCAATGCTATCATTCTCATGACAGGACAAGATCCAGAAAGAGGAATGAAAAAAAAAAAAATAGGTTCATGCCTTTTTCAAAAGCACGAATGACAATATTGGTGGTAGGTGACAAAAATTGAAACCATTTTTGCTGTCTCTCTTCAACTCCCACATGTTATCAGCTACTCTACTGGCAAGTTCTTACCAGTAAAGATCTTCAGATCGTAAGAGCTGATTTAACAGATGTGAAAAGCAGGTAATGATGATCATGAAGTTAAAAAAGGTTCTTTTCTTCTTCATCCTCAGGGTCAAGTTGAAGTTTTCTCCTCTTATTTCTTGCATTCTGAAGGCCTTTATATCAATTTGTACACCAGTTTAATTGATTGGTTTTTATAGGATATGTGTCGCAGGAGATTCATTGAGTTCAACTGGTGTCTTGTAGTTGTAGGCAGATAAGAACCTGAAGTGTAGCAAACAAGACCCCAATGCAAATAGAGTAGTCTGCAGAAGCATAACAATGGAGAATCACTTATCCTTGTTTCAATTCTTTAGATTTTGGTTTCCTCTGTTTTTTTTGACATTCTTTATAACAACACTTTATCTTACTCTTCTCAGCAGACTATTTGCATATAATTACTTTGGCATGGTTTGATTTGGTTTTCAGCGCTAAGAGATGAAGAGAAACAGGCATTTTGATGAGTATGTCTTTAACAAGACATTATAAGACAGGAGGGGAAAAAAAAAAAAACTCCAGATTTCAGTTCAAGACTGTCAATGGTCACATTTAAAAATCACCATTACCATCCAAACCTGTGGTTCCTTTAGTAGTTTATTTTTAATATACAGTTTTCGGCCACATTAAAAACAATATTTTACAGACCCAATTGATGGAATGAAGAATTCAATGAAAAACAAGCAAAACTGTTAAGATCCTTTAACAAAGCTTGTATTTCAGACCAGAGTAATATCATGAAGATTTTGGACTTAAGAATCAAATATGGCTTATCTTGTTGAAGCCATTCACCCTCCTAAATGGAAGATTGAACTCAAAGCCGAAGAAAAGTCTTTTCCGACAAGTCTTTCAGCTCTTTATCCAAAAAAGTAGTATACCTGTGAAACTAAAGGAAAAACATTCATGTACAGAAGCAAAATGCTAGAGATGATCAGAAGATTCAAATAAATATAAAGTAATTATAATAAAACTGATGCTTATGCATCAGAGAGAAAAAAAAAAAAAATTTAGTTGAAATATTTCTTTTTGTTTCATACAAAACAATGATTCCATACACTCTAAACATTACTTTTAAAAGATCAAGTGAATAAATAGACAGAAAAGTACAAGGAAACTATTTCCCAAAGAATTCCAGTTAAATGAAAACTGAAGGCTTGCCTCCATTTTGCACTGTTTTTCCTGTTCATCAACAACTACTGAACGTAGATGTCGAAAAGATGAAGCAACAATATTATGTATAATAATTGCCCAATATACTACAATCACTTACTTAGATTTATAATAACAAAAATCTGAATAGTAATTAACGTGAATTGTACACAACAGGTTTGAAACAGTGAGACAAGTGTTTTAGTTGAATAGTTAGATAACTGAACAATATTTTTGAAAACCTATAATGCTACAATATTTTCAATCCAGATACTTCGGGAGGTGCTAATCTCAGTTCTTACATCTTTCTCAGTCGTCCATTAATATTACCAAATGAAATGTTTATATCTGTTAGAAGACATAACTTAGTGAACCAAAAATGGATTAAGTTTTTACTTGTAAAATTTTCTTTTTAAAATCACCGATTATGATAATCTGAGATTTTAAGACATTTTGTTTATGTTTACATAAACCGTAGCTAATGATGTTAGAGTTTAACTTTGTTATTAACTGCAAACAATTAAAATTAAGCCATTTTTCTTTTTATGGCATCTAGTGTCACAATTTGTTAACTAATTTTAGGTTCGTGCAAAAATAATGTCGTTTTCTCACATAGTAACACGCGTGAGAAAACGACATTATTTTTTGCACCAACCTAATAATATATTAGGAACTGTTTCATTTAAATATAATTTCTATTGTTCAGAGCATTAACTTTTAATTGTTCCAAACAAAATGATAACAATAAAACGTGTATTTACAATAGGTAAATCAATAATTCTACAGCCTAATGATTTTTCTATATTTTCATGGCAATTGTTCTGACGAACTTTTGTCTTTAGTATTTCAGTTTTCTGGATTTAAGCATAGTACTAGATTTGCAACTAAGTCCATCATTTTACTGTTGAAATTTCTACATGTAACTGTAAGTTCCATTCTAATAGTTTCTTCTCTCACACTTCTTGACTGTGGAACTTGCTTCTGAATCCTCACTTTCATGTCAACTTTAAATGCAATATCAATCATCATCTTGTTTTTTGAATCCTGTTCATTTATTGCCCTCTTTTCCTCAATTTATTTCTCAGTTTCTTTCACTCTCAGTAATCCCTTGCATTTTAGTGGCTTGGGGTGAAGATTAAAAAAAAAAACAACTAATATTTATTTCCTGGCTCCATACATTTATAATGAATAATGCTATCACCTAAGGGGTAGTGACAATAGTCCATTGAAGTTTATGTAAATTTCTTTGGCAATTTGATGTTCACATTTAAGCAGGGTCCCAGACTAATTTTTTTTTTCCACCATCACCCCAGAACCACAGACAAAAAAAAAAAAAAAAAAAAAAAAAATCAAAAACTGCTCCGAAAGCAAAATGATTTTTTAACTTTATTATTATTAAGTCATTAGTAGCATAATAAAAATAACATTAAAATGTTTAGGAAATAAGAAGCTAAAATATTCTAGTTTTAAAAGTTAATAAATGCAAAAGCAAATTAGTTATATTTTACTGCAATTTTTACAACTTTAATTTTATTTAAACATTTTGGTTAAATCATTTTGGATAATTTTACACAGAAATGTTAGTAATTTTCTTCAGTTAAGTCAAGAATTAAGTATTCATTTTGTTTTTAATTGTTTCATCCCAAGCAGGGCAATAACGCCGCTAGGATGCAAGGGGTTACAAGGAAATGAGAAAACTTTAATAGGGAGAAATGAGGATTGTTTGTTTGTTTTGGTTTTACAGCATATCAACCTCAATGGGTTATTTAATGCCGACAAAATTTTTATTGTT
Source organism: Acanthosepion lycidas (assembly GCA_963932145.1). NCBI lineage: Eukaryota > Metazoa > Mollusca > Cephalopoda > Sepiida > Sepiidae > Acanthosepion > Acanthosepion lycidas. The sequence continues at coordinate 27,753,668 of OZ010611.1, read as the reverse complement.
GGTAATAATTTTTTTTTTTTTTTTAAATCTATTTCTGGTAATAATTTTTTTTCAAATATGTATCACTGGTAATATTTTTCTTTTTTTCAAAAAATGTATAGCTGGTAATATATATATTTTCTTTTTTCCAAAAATATATTGCTGGCAACATTTGGTTTTCAAAAATGCATTGCTGGCAACATTTGGTTTTCAAAAATGCATTGCTGGCAACATCTGGTTTTCAAAAATGCATTGCTGGCAACATTTGGTTTTCAAAAATGCATTGCTGGCAACATTTGGTTTTCAAAAATGCATTGCTGGCAACATCTGGTTTTCAAAAATGCATTGCTGGCAACAATTGATGTATTGATGGTAATAATTTTTTACAAAGAATTTCTGGTATTAAAACCTGTTTTTACACTTTCATAGTGTTTTGACCCCAGTTACAATTCCATTGAATAAGGTTTTATTCAAAACCGTATAGCTGGTAATATTTTTCTTTTTTTAAACATATAGCTGGCAATATTATTTTTCAAATATGTATAGCTGGTAATATTATTTTTTCAAAAACATATAGCTGATAATATCATTTTTCAAAAAAGCACTGCTGGCAACATTATTCTTTTGAAAACATATAGCTGGTAATATTATTTTTCCAAAAACGGCCTTTCTGTTGGACGTAGTTTATCGCCGTACCCATGGACTCACATGCAGTTTATTGTCGTACCCATGGACACAGATGTAGATTACTGTCATACCCATGGACAAGAGAGGAATGAGGAAAGGGCAATAAAGGAACATAGTTCAAGAAAAGAAAAGATGATCCATTGTGGTTGCATCTACATTTTTGAAGATTTTAGGAGGTAAGGAAGCAGGAAATCAGAAAGGAGTTCCACAGGTGAGAAGTGCAAGAAAAGAAACTCTTAAAAGTGTCAGTTGTATTTAGCTAGTTCAATAGTAAAACAGTGAGATCTAGTTGCCAATCTTGTAGTGCACTTAAATTGATGTAGCCAAGGTACTAGGGAAAGGGACTTATCAAAACAGTAGCCATGAAAATATTTGTAGAAAAGATAGAGGGAAGCCATGTCATTTTCTATATAAAAGAATATTAGCACAATCCAAATATTTACAATCAAAAAGTTTGTGAAGAATTTATCAAAATATTTTACAATTACCTAAATTTTCTGCTTGTTTATCATAATTTAAAATTTTCCCTTGTATTTTCAATTAAGTTTATGATAACTAGAAACATAACACAATGTTAATAGTTCATACAAGTTTTTAAATAAAACACACACACACGCACACATATATACATATATATATATATATATATATATATATATATATATTTTTTTCTTGCTTTGTTTATCAAAGCAGCATTGGTAATGGTAATATTAACTGTTTCTCTACAAGGAAACATTTGGCATTCACTGACTGAGCAGCTAGTACTGTTTTTGTTTGAAATTTATAAAATTTTTCAGTAAAATAGATTCTTCAAGTCCAGTAGCTGTTATCACTCTTTCCAGTATTGATGCAGGGGTTTCCTTCATAACATTTTATTCGAAATAGTGTAAAATGTCAACATTTTGATTACTCCATTGTTCTTACAATTCGATCCTTATGTTTTTAAGTTTAGAGATAATTATTAGGTTGGTGCAAAAATAATGTCGTTTTCTCACACAATAACATATGTGAGAAAACGACATTATTTTTGCACCAACCTAACAACATAAGGTTTAGGTTTCATTCACTGATTTATTAGGTTGGTGCAAAAATAATGACGTAATAATGTTGTTTCTCGACGTTAAAAAATACGTCAAAAAACGACATTATCACGTCATTATTTTTGCACCAACCTAATAAAAAGAAGTGCTTAAGTTTTGTTTCTTTTGTTCTTGTGTGCTCCATTTATTAAAAGCTAACCACTGTTGTTAAGAAGCAAGATTTCTTTTCAGCAATAAACTAAATTGCGATTTAATTAAAAATTTTCTATCATCCAGCTAGGTCCCACCAAAATCTAAGCAGTCTTCAGAAATAATTTTCTGTCATCTCCAAGATGATGTTAATTTCTAGCCCTACTTTTAAGAATTATGCAAGTCAAATAGCACCCATAATGGTGGAAAATTCACTGAAAGAACACTAGCCAGAGTTGTGTCAAGTAGGTTACCAAATAAGACCAGGTTAACTAGGAGAAAAGCTCAAAAGCTGTTTTTAATCAAACTGGAGCAAAATACATCAAGGGGAAAATAAATAAATCATTAACAACATTATCTATACATTATTAACACTTAAATATTTACATTAGAAAATGTAAAGGAGAAATTACTTTTAAGTTTCAGATAGTAACAAAAGTTTGTAAATAGCCTTGTGAATTTTAATGTCTCCAATAAACGATTACAAACAAATCAGAAAAAGGTCTTTTGTATAATTTTCATCAAATTATATAAATTATATTTTTGAGCACTACTGACCTAATGTTCTGTACAGGGACCAAAAAACATTTATATATTAAGACAAATGGCATCAACCCTCACACCATTTTTATTTTTTATTAATGATAACAAATAAGACATTTATTTGTTGTTTAGTTTTTTTGCTTAGGCAGTAATTCAGCACAAAGTAGCTGTCTGCTCCACCACCTTGTACTATAAGTTGTCATTGACAAAGGTCAAAATGACAAGAGAGAGGAGAGAGCATAAGGAAATTTCATATACTTGCCTTTGTTAAGTATAACATTAACTACAAAAGCATTTTTCCTCGTCTCCATTCTGATATGAAGACTGTGTGGTGTGTTCATGACAGTGCAGGCCAAGGACATATCTTACCTTTTATCTATATGATGACATTGTGTAACAATTTTCTAAGTCACTGATGGAAATTCAATTCAGCAATGATTTCTTTGAATATTATTTCAATGCAGCATAGCTAAATGTTCCCAAATTCTTAACAAGGTCTCTTGCTAATACCCTATGAATGTCATATTTTACAACACAGATCTTACCAATTCCAGATATGTTACAAACAAGAACATATTTGAAATTTTATATAGAACAAAAAAAAAAAAAAAAAAAAAATAGGTTCTGAATACTGTAGGCATTATCAGCCAAACGAAGACTGATTGATTCATCTATTCATTTTCTATGATTTATCAACTCTCTGCAGGTTATTTAAAGCCAGAAAATATATTTATATAGTAAGAATTTTTTGTTTCGAGATAATGATTTTCTGATACAAGTTGTTCTATTTAACCTATAGCTGGGAGGAGAAGAGGTGGAGTCATACTTTCCCCCCAAGGGTATTTGCATATGAATGAATATAACAAACTTGACTGGAATTCAAACTCAGCTCTCCAATTTCTCATTCAGAGCCTTTAACCATTATCCATTTCTGTACATACAAACTTACAGCACCTGGTATTCCAGAGTGATTACTCATCTAGGTACTGACCAGGTAGAACACTGCTTAACTTCAATGATCTGATTAGGAAATTTAAATAATTACACAATTTATTGAAAGCATTCCTATTTCCTGGAATAAATGAACAATTGTTGTTTTGTTGTTTTTTTTTTCTCATATTGCAACCACCAAAGGCAGTGATCAATAGAATTATTTATTGTTGCTAGTTCACTACCTGTAGATTTTCTCAGAGCAAGATAATTAACTTTCAAATCTAATTTGTCTGTCCATTTAAAATACTGTATTTATTAGAAAATAAATCAAGTTTAAATACAGAGGGAGTCATAAAATTAATTCAAAGGACTAGATAAAACTCTTGTTACATATGGATTGTTAGCAAAACAGAAAAAGGAAATTAGTTCTAGAGATAAAGATATCTATTACAATTTCATGCAAAATGTTTAGATGTATATTTTAATTCAATGACAGATTTAAAAAAGCAAAAAATTAAAGTTTTCCCAAATAACTTCTGAAAAGTTTAGCTAAATCTTATAGTTGTCTAACTCCATAATTTTATTGCTCATTACATAGTAGGGGTTGTCCAGATTGAGTAGAAAGGGGAACGTATCTTATTTCAAAATCAGTTAAATTCAGTGCTTGTGTGTATATTTAATGGCACAAGCACATGTCACTCACTCATATGCGGTGTTCACTCATTCCCCCACTAGAATGAGATGTGAGACAAGGTCAGATTAATGTGGAGACCCGAGCGCATACACTCGGGCAGGGACAAAAAATACCCTCAACCCCTGCAACCGTCAGTTGCGCTGGCCTCGGTGCGAGCACCGATCCCTCCCTCCTGTGCAATGGGAGGGCACGACCTCGGGCAGCTGTTCCCCAGGGCTGGGCACCTCTTCAGTATAATTTTCCTCGGTTGCCCCTCTGTCCTCAGAGAAGCCCCTGAGAGATGATAAGCCTGCGTTAAAATCCCTACACTCATATGCACAACACAGACCTACATATGTGGTTCTTTTAGCACAAAGTCACAAGTTATTGTGACCAAAGGTTTGAGTGTGATGATCTGGTTCAGACTGTTGACCTCACTAGACAACACACTCTCTTCCAGAAACTGTAAGTAAGGTCCACTCAGCATAGTTGCAGTATGTTGGTGTTAAACAAATGCAAATGTGCCTAAGCAGGTGTCTACAGTAAGTGTTAGCTAGCTACCTTAGTAGACAGGCATCCTTGTGACAGAGAATCAGCTCTTCTTTTATAATATCAATTGACCCTTTAGTAGGGTACCTTTACTTGCTCGTTGAAAAACAGCATAGCATGATGAAAAAAGACCCATACTTAATAAATACAGTTTTATTGTCAAAATATTTATGTTATTAATAAGAAGAAAGACCAAAGTACTTTTTATTATTTTATTAAATTTTTTAATCCTTTCTAGAACAATTGAAATTTTGGTTAAATTTTTTTTTGTGTGTCTCAGCTGTCGACATAATATTTATGATTAATGTTTTAGCACCTTTTTTTTTTTTTTTTTTTAGGTAAAAAAATACATTGATTTGGAAATTTTTGCAAAAATCAAATAATTGTCAGATTTTAATGAAACTTTCAAAACTTATTCAAAAATGAATGAAATTATTTTTGAATTTTTTTATTTTTACATGTTACCTCTACTACCTTCACTTAATTCCATTAAATCTTAAGAAATTAAATTCCAATCTCAAAAATCTGTTTCATTAGTTAAAAGCAGACGCCTTTAAAATTTAATCATCAGTATTTTTTTATAAAACAGGACCCAGTTACCAAAAATCTGCTCTGATTAGTAAAATAAAAAATGCAATAAAACTATGACATTATTTAATCAGAAAAGTTTTTAATTGCTTTTATAAATAAAATTTATTAAGGAAACTATTGCCTTAAGAAAAAATTTTTTTTCAATGAATAATTAATTTTTACAAGAATTGTTTTCATTTGTTTTAAATTTTAATTACAATAATTTAAATTGTTTAAAATTCTGCATTACTTCAATCTAATTAGGTGATATTGTTATTAAGTGAAAACTATATGAATCAAAAATTGAAAAGCTTAATAAAAATTGTTTACCGACCCCAATATTTTTAAAATAACTTTTAATTTTTGTTTTTTAGTGTAGAAACATTACCATTTACAGAAGTATGAATGTCTCACATGTTTAAGGGTTGTCCTCCCTAAAAATTTGGCTGTCTGCAATTCTGTCATTTCCATTTCTGTGTTTACAATTCAACAGGCTTTGCAAATCATCCCTTCAAAATTTTAAACTTTAAAGAAATTCTTACTTTTTTTAATTCCTGTTTCACTAAATATCTTGATTTTGTGTATTTATTTTAGTGTGCGTTATACTTCAATTAAGTACTTTTTTTTTTTTAGTTTAAATAAAAGAAAGAACCTGGAGACAAAGCTCAATTCTAGAAAAAAAAAAATTTTTTACTTTGATTAAATTTTTCTTATTAAATTTCTATTCAAATTTTTTATTTTTTTAATTTGCGTGTCATTTTGAAATTTCCTTTCAAATTATTTTTACTCTAACTCCTATTTCATAAAAAGTGTTTTTTGTAAGTAGTTTGTTTTGTTTTTTACTCTTTTTAAGTTTATTTTTTTTGTGAGAGTTATTTTGATAAAAATATAAGGCTATAAATAAATATATATATATGTAAATAAAATTCAATACAACATTAGATAATTGCTGAAAATATTATGTACATTTTAAAAAATTACCCTGTAGTTAAAAACTAAAAACAAAGTGTTCACTTAGATTTCATAAATTTATGTCAATTTCTGGTCAACAATGCTTAGCTTTTCAACATGTTAAACTGCCAACCAATCGATTAACATGTTAGAAAAACAAGACCCCATGGTTAAGAGATCCTTGTATATCATGTTTTATGCTGTAAGCAATATTTGTTTTAAATCAGATTAATTTAACTTTAAATTTGCTAATTTTCCTCAAATAATGTGTCACAAAAATATATTTTATTTTTGGTTGATTTTTAAAACCAAGAATTAACTTTTGTTTACAAATCTATCAAAATGGCTGATTTTTATTTATTTTCTGAAAGCGACCAAAAAGTTGAGATTCCAATCAATATAATTTCTAGTTGAAATACACTAGAGTATTTTACTTACTGAAAATAGTAAAGTTAATCATTTAGCTTTCAATTAAAGTTAAAAAAAAAAAAAAAAAAAAAAAAGTTTCAAGAATGCTTTTTCATTTTTAAAAATTCCTTTTAAACCTTAGGAATCCAAATTGTAGTAGAGGCCCCTGCCTTTTACTGGAGAGAGTAACTTCATTCTGTTAACTATCAAACTTTTATAAACATGACACTGGATTATTTCTTCTTCATTGATGCTAACTGCTGCAAGAAATTAATACCATAAACACTAATGATTTTTCAAAGAAAATATCATTAATTGGAGAAAGAAATTCAAGTTTCTCAATGAAACACAAGATGGTTAACGAAAGTATTTTCAATTCATTTAAATTTTGAAGAAGGATTGCACCAGGGCTTGAAACTGACATCTCATTGTCCCAGAGAGAGACAGTAGAACATGCGTTTGACATGGCTGGTTAAGCTTTTGCGAATTATGGTGAGACAATACAAAATTCTTTATTAAAATTATATAAAATTATAATTAAATTATATGTATCCTAAATATAAATATTTTTTTAAAATAAAAAAAGATTCTAACTTCTCACCAATAGTGGTAAACTTTTAATAAATAGAGCATGCGCACACATACACAGACAAACACTAAACAAAACTAAAGCTCTTTTTTTAAATTGGTGAATTAAAACCAAATGAAAATGTTGAAGGACTTAAATTTAAGTAATTGTATTATTTATCTCTAAATATGAAAGACATTAGGGTTTAATTGTAGGAACTAATTTTGTTTTAATAAAGAGAATTATATATATATATTTTGTCAAATTTTGGTTTAAAAGACTTTATTGAACAATTAACAAACAATATTTGTGTTTTTTGTTTATCATAAACTAACCTGAAAATACAAAAAAGAATTTTAAAAATAATGATTGCAGAAAATTTAGTCACAGCATGAGGCAGGTAAATGTAAATTAAAATCATTTGATCAAGACTAAAAATGTTTTTGATCTTACATTACTGGAATGTGCTAATATTCTTTATATAGAAAATAAATGCATTGAGCACAATTTTTGAATTAAGATATGATAAAGTTACACCAAGCATGAAAATTAACAAGAACATTTTTGTGAAAAATTATTCAAAGCAATTTAATCAGAATGTCTAAATAAAGTCGCAACTTCTATAAAAAATTACAGTAAAATTTAACTAATCTGTTTTTGCATTTATTCATTTTTAAAACAATTGAAGTTGTTTTTCATTGCTTTCTTTTTTCTTTTTAAATTTTACTTTTAAATATTTTAATTCTATTATGCTTGTAATGACTATTAGACACCGACACAATTTATAAAGCCTTTTTTATTAGAAGATGGTTCTAAATTTGGGAGAGATAATTAAAGTTTTTTTTTTTTTTTTAGACAGTTCCAAGACACAGAAGTTAGTCTGGGATCTGGGTGCATGTGTGCATGCATACACAAAGTCACACTGAGGTAATCTTTTACAGCTAATAAAATACATTAATCTCTTTTACTACTTTCTAATCTACTCATATGTGAACTAATGCCAAAAAAAAAATTAATAAATTATACAAATAAAGTTTAAACAGGAAATCATCAAACTAGACTTAATATAAACAAAAATTACTTAAATTCTACAATTATAAAGGGGGGGGGGAAACATACTAAGAGAAGACTGATAAATTCAAATATGACATATGTAATATTTCAGAACAGAAATCGTCCATATTACATTTTACTTACATTCTCTTCCCAATATCTTTTATGGTTTGAAAATAAAAATATTTCCATTACAAAAACTTTCCCACAACATTAACCATTAGCACTCTGTAGGTGACTAATTTCACCAAGCAAAATGTTAGTCCTGCCAATGCAAGTTCAATTTGAATTTCTTGGTTGTGTAGTCATATCCTTCTATGGCAACACCTAAAACAATCTTGACTGAAATTGAGAGCCAGGTTACTGCAATTTCAAATATATAAAACTAATGTATAAAACACTATATTTGGAGGGGATTCCATAAAAGAGGAAGAGGCCAAGATTTAATTAGTGAATAAAATTTCAGAGTTTGGGCACAGATGTTAGGAGTATTTGAAGTAGTTTAGAAAGAACTGGAAAGCCAATCCTAAACAGGAAACAAGGGATAAACCTCTATACCTGTTCAAAAGACTGGAGAGAAGTCTGAACCAGACAATAGGCAAACCTGTCTGTAAGTAATAAAAGATTGTAAAATCATTCTTTCTTGTATGGAGGAAATGATGAAAAACCATTTATGGCCTTTTGATTTTGAAAATTCACAAATATCTTTAGACACATTTTGGTTTATCATTTAATGAGGATTTTTTTTTCATTATAATATTCCTTGCTTCACTCAATGTTCCAGACTAATGTATTTTGTGACTTATAAGACGTTTCTCCCCACAAAATCACCATACATCTTACATGGTGAAGGAGAGGAAATGAAAAGATTTTTAAAAAGTGTATTGGAAATATTGTCACTTAGCAGAAATATTTTATACAAAATTTTCCTTGGATATACTAATCAATACTGATTCATGTTAAATATTGTTGTTCATAAGAAAAAAAAAAAAAAAAAGAAAGAAAAATAAATTATGTATAACAAAAAAAAAAAACTTTTCCTAATATCAAAATACAGCTGTCTATATTTCTGAGATAATGTATTGTAACTATTTACGCTGTTTGGACTATTGTCCTTATCTTTATTGTCATATTTCGACCATTCTACACTTCAGCCTTCTTCAGGTGATAAACATTAGAATTTCAAACAAAACACTTTATTTCATCCACTATCGTAAATTGTTCTAGTTCCACATGCAATGACTTTTCTGGAACTAGAACAATCTATCCGGGTGGACAAAATAAAGTGCCAAGTTTGAAATCCAAATGAAGAATCCCCCAAAAAATCCTACCCAAAGAAGGCCGGAGCGGACAATGGCCAAAACATTGTGAATATGACATTAAAGATGAGGTCACAATCTGAACAATGTAAATAGTGTAAATCAGAATACAACGTTTCAAATTTTGTAGGATTTACACGATTGTATGTCATAATATATTTATAATTATTATGTCTCATTGACAGGTTAGAAAATAGATAAAAATGTAAACTTTTCCCATTATCGCTGTCTTGACATAGTTAAATTTTGGCTAAAGTATGTTGTCTGAAAGGCTACCGAAATTTAAGCCATCTTAATTTAGGCAAATTCCATACAATTTATGCCTAACAATGCAGCACAACAACATTAAACCACATGTCATACATTCATAGAGATGAACAAAAACTGATCTTGGCGTAGTTGAACATATACACATTTTGGTAACTTCTCCAAGGATGATCACAAATGGGGTCTTAGATGTTTATCAGGTAGAAAGACAAACGACATTTATAAAAAATGCCAATCCTGGTTTGGTGGTTCCTTAGTGATGATCATTTCAGTGGCACTTGAAAATGGAAGTAAGAAAAGAGAGGGCATTCACAGGATGATCATACTAGCATGGTGAGCACAAGACAGGCATGAAAGAGACAGTTACCTCCGGTTGTATTTCCCATATCTGTCGACATTCAATTTAATCTCTGATGCTTCTGGGAAAAGGCACTGCAACAGCACTTTGGTGACATCTGATGGCAGGTTCCGCACCAAGATAGCTCGAAGACATTCCAAATCTGAAAGAGTGTCTGTACGAAATACAATAAAGGGAGGTAAAAAAAAAAAATTTTCATTGAGAAGCTATGAAGGACTGGCTGCAGAAAGAGAGAGAGGAAGAAAAAAAATGCTCTTTTTTAAGCAGGAATTTGAAAGGAAACAAACAGAATTTATGTCTCTGGTCAAGAAAACTTAAAGAACATCTACATCAACGTCCCTTTACAGTTAGATAATAAAATGAAAGTGTGCATTTGCCTGAATGTAAGTATGAGGTGGTGATAAAAAATCTCAGCATGATCAGAAAACCTTTCCAAAAAATGTTGAAGTCATTTGGTCAGATTCTGGGAAGTCTAGACAAGAACTTTTCACCACCTACTTCATATATGATATTTGCACTAACAAAGGAAAATCTAATGCCCTTAAAAATTATCAGGTTCTCCCTAACAATGAACAATCTACTGCTCTTAGAAAACAATCCTCAAATCTACTAAAGTCATTCATAAGCTATTCTGAAGGTGTTTAACAAACAAAGGCAATTCACTATTTTATGGGCAATCAGCTAAATTTGGTCTTTAAAACAACTTCTTAATTGTATAAACTAGTGATTCTCAGCTGCCATGCCATGGCACACTAGTGTGCCACACAATCCTCTTAAGTGTGCTGGGAGATATTGTCATAGCATACGTGTCTGTCTGTGTGTGTGTGTGTGTGTGTGTGTGTGTGAAAAAGGGGGGTGCAGAATTAATTTCAATTTCACCCACCATGATGCAAAGTAGTCCAAAATTGTATTGTCAATAACTCCAAAATGGTAGATTTCATCAAAATTTCTTTGTTATTTTTTAATTAAGGATGAACATTTACACCTAAAATGGAACTATTCAGGAAATTTTTATTAGAAACTAAGCGCGGGGGTTACACTGCAAATTACCCTCAAGTTGAAATTAGTTCCGTCACCCTGAAAAAGTAGTAATGGTACATCATTCATATTTGAATAAATGGAATAAGTATTAAACTTTCTTATCAAATAATTCTTTTCGCTAGGTTCCTTCCAACATTGGACATTAGTAAAGAAAAAGAATTGGCCACCATTTCTAGTGACCGAAGACTCAAAAGAAGACATTCGAAGGTACCCATAGATACATTTTGGATTTCAATACAAAAGAAATATCCCACATTAGCTAAAAAGGCTTTATCAGTTTTACTGCAGTTTTCTTATCTGAATTAGGATTCTCAACCTTAAATAATATTAAAAATAAGAAGCAAGAAAGACTATGCTCAACTTATTGAACATTCAACCAAACACTGAAGAAATTACAAAAAAAAACAAAACAAAAAAACCCCCCACCAGGCACAGGTTTCAGACTACATAATCTGAACATATAATTGAAAAGAAACATTGAAATAAAGTAAATTCATATTTGTGTGCGTGCGTGTTTTTAAATCTATGGTTTTATTTCATAATATTTAAATATATACCCTTTAAAAATTTTGCTAAGTGTACTGTGATATTTTCATTTGTTCCAAGGTGTGCCATTGCTTAAAAAGGTTGAGAAACACTGGTATAAACAAATATTATAATGTTTATCCAGATGCTACAACAAATTATATTTTAAAGGGAGGGTGTGTTTTTTTAAAAAAAAAAAGTGGCACAGTTTAAACTTTATGCCTTCACAAGTGTGTTAAAAGGTTGGTTATTCCCTTGACACCACTATTATTGTATACACCTTTGACTCCTTCAGCAATGTTTATTGTTTTAAAAAAGTGATCATTAGAATTTTAATAAAGCCCAAACACATGAAAATAGATTTATATATTTCCTTTATTCTTGAGAATTGACAACAAAGATAGTAAACACTATTTATTAGATTGAATAAAATCTTTTCACAGTTATTTATAATAAATATATAAATCTCACATTGTAGTTAGTTTACATATTTTGATAATTTTGTAATTTTTTATAAATTTTTGAAAAAGATTTTTTTTTTCTAAATTTCTTTCTTTATAAAATGGTAAATAATAAATATTGCATTGTATTTGATTCACATTTTTTTCTTTAATCAGTTAACTCCAAACAAGATAATAATGCCACTAAGAAACTCAACCATAAATAGGAAAGAAAAAAATATACTTCTTCAAAAAGACTGGGGAGGAGTGTGAACCAGGCAAATTGTGTAAATAAACATTGCTAAGAGAGTCAAAAGTGTATATAGTAATAGCAGTGTCACAGGAATAACTGTCTTAACACATCATTGGGTGGGGGGAGAGACTAAAAGGTTAAACATTGTCAAAACATATTCTTTGTCTTCAGAAGACTTGTCAATAACTTCTGCTCTTCAGAATAACGGTGTTATTCACTGTCTATATTATAGTAGGTGAAGACTGAATAATTTTGAAATAAAGAAAATCATAAAATAAAAAGATTGTAGACTGCAAGAACTGAAGCAAATCTCCAACAGACATTAATATTTCTCTCTCTCTCTCAATGAATATGGATATGCAATAAAGAATAGTATGAGATTAGTTTTCAACACATAAACCAATCAACTATGCAAAAAAAAAAAAAATCCATAACCAATTTCTCTATTCAGACATTCAGTACTTAAAGGAGCAACACATTTTGCTGTTATATCACAAACTACTATCTGACAAAAATGATGTTATCCTTAATAGGGATTTTTCTTGGTTCATGAACCCTTAATAAACAGCTGTGTTAGTTGATTTGTTTAAACCATTGTTATGCAGATATAAATTGGATGAGCATATTGTATATGTATCAAACAACTTCTGTCTGTATTTCTGAGATATCATATTGTAACTATTTATATTATTTACATTGTTCGAACTATTGTCCTTGTATTTATTAGCATATTCATGACATTTCGGCCATTGTACGCTCTGGCCTTCATCAGGTGATATACATTGGAATTTCAAACCAAACCTTTTATCTAGTGCACTAGGGTAGATTGGTCTTGTTCAGCATACCATGGCCGAAATGCTATGAATATGACAATAAAGATGAGGATAACACTCTGAAAAATGTAAATAGTTTAAATTGAGCAATTTGTCTAAAATGAAATATTTTAGAATTTATATACTAGTAATGCTACAAAAGAAATTACTATATATATATATATATATATATATATATATATATATATATATATATTTATTTAAGTACAGTTAATATATTTATACTAACAATAATATAAATAGTGGTTGCATAAGTTTATTTTAATAAGTCTTGATAAATAACTTTAAAAGAAAAATAGTCAGGTAAACATGGCCAAGCTAAGAAATGAGCAAAATACCAGTATGACAGTTGAGTTACATAAACGAGGAGATTCTACAAAGGATGGCTTCAACTTGTCCGGAAACAATCACAAAAGAAAGGAATTTGCATTGAAATGAAACCTGGTAACAATTATACCATGAGATGTGACTTTAAAGATAAAAATTGCTGAAATTCATCACCACTAAAGTTTACAGGTAGGCAAAAAAGAATTAGGGGCCGTTATCTTGATATGCAGCAAGAAAATGTTTCCCAAAAATGAAAGCAGCAAATTAATACATCAGAAGAACTAAAACCATTTTACATAGGTATTCATTTGCATTCCAACTATGTAGATTTCAGAAATTAAGTTGAAGTAAACATGCACAAAATGATTGCATAAGAGTAACAGGTCTTCTTTTTTTAAGCCATGTGTAGTAATGTGTAATAGACTTTGCACTCAATATTACCCTATACCACCAAAGAAACCAGGTGCCTCAGCAGACCAATCTGAGAAATGACCTCCCGGTTAGAGAGGAAGATGTGTACTTCATTTAATGTCAATGGCTTCCCTGAGACATAAACACATGATCAACTTAGTTGTAGCTAGAATGTGCATCTATGAAAAAAAACAAAAAACAAACGTATGACTGGTAGATGCATAAACACCCACACAAGAGCGAGAAGAGAATCTCATACGTTCATATTAGACTGTAGACCCCATGTTCAAAGTGAGCACTGGGGCCCCACACCATCTGACTGATGATAATTGAAAAAAATCCAGAATTGAATAAAATATGAAGTTAAGAATTTAAGTCTCCTGTATTTATTAGTCAGTACAGCCATAACATTACAAATGTAAATTTTCTGAACTTTTTAACGATTTATCATTTGATAAAAGAGATTGTTGAAACAATTATTTGAATGGAAAATATGTTGCTTACTCCAACGCCACGAACAAGTATTTGCAATCAGGCCTGCTTATTATTCCAGCTATTGTTTAAAATGACAGCCAGAAATGAATCTGTTTTGGTAATATTTATTTCCACAGTTGAAATGGAAATATTTAAATGAGACATAAATAGTCAGGAGAAATTACTTACAATTTAATTCTCAAGAGAAAAATCAATGAAATAGACGTGCATTGGAATAATATTTAACAACAGAGAAAAGTTCTGTTCACTTCATATTAATAGACTTGGAAATGGCAGGAATCCATTCCTTCTTCCTCAACCCAACTATGGAATAAATTGGAGAACAGACTGGGTGCTCTTATAAAAATTTTATTATTAATTACTGTTAGTCTTTGGTGTAATAATAAATGTTTAATCATCTAGGTTGTCTTTTATACACATTCTTTTGAGAAAAGTGTATTTTTAAGAAGGCCAGGCAGTTTGTGTAAAAGGCTGTTACACATATATATCTTTTTAGGCTCAGCAGTTAAAAACTGCCAAAATTGTCAAGGATCATTTCAAGTTTATGGAAAATTATTTTTTGGTATTTTTTTTTGGCCAATGTGAAATATGGTCTTAAGCCCTTATGAAAACTTGGATGGAGCCATCAGTGGGCCTCTTTTTTTGCATAAATAGAACTCCAGTTAGCAGATAACCCCAGAAGGCATTTTACATCAAAGAGCAGAATGCAGTTTTTGACATCAAGACAAGTTACAAATCAGCTGCAGAGAGCCCAAAATAATTTTGAAAGTGAAAAATCTCCTGCAGCTGGACAACAAAGAATGAAAAAAAGAATTCAGAGAAATTTTTCCAAAAGCCTCAGTGAACGAACAATGTGAACATAAAAAAAATTTCCAAAATTTTTATAAGTCTCTGGGATGTGCACGGAACAATTTAAAGTAGTTTTTTTTTTTTTTGTTCTTTTTTCTAAAAAGGTGGTTGCACTGAAGTCATTCTGCGTCAAATCTGTTTTTTTTTTGTACACTTATAGAAATTTATGATACGAATTGAATGGTGTCTATTTTACAAGGTCATGGTCAAATTATCTTATTTGACCTTTAAAAAAAAAAAAAAAAGATTTAGATCTATCCAAGAACTTTAAAATGGTATATAGTTTAGCTTTGTAGGTAAAAAACAAAAAAATATTGATATTTAAACTTTGTGACTATTTTCCAAAATTCACCTTTTTTGCAAGGGTCAAAGGGTCTTATCTCAGAAACCCTTTAATCTAGAGATGTGAAATAAGTACCATTCAATTTGTATCATGAAGCTCTATAAGTGTACCAAATCTGAAAAAAATCCATGTCAGTGATGGCCAGACCCTTATTGATTTGATACGGAATGACTGGTTTTACTTCTTGAATGTGCTTTCTCTTTTTGTCATTTTCAAAATTGAATCCTTGTGCCTTTCTAAATTGCAATCGTTCTTCCATTTTCAATGGCAATTTTTTTTTTTTTTGCAACATATCTGTAAAATGTTAGCCTACCTCAATTATTTATAGGTGCACAAAAGGAAATTTTTGTGCAAGAGTTTTATATGTAAATTTTTGTATTTTTTTTTTTTTCTTATGGTCATCCTTTAGAATTTTACGCAGGGGTTCAAGTTTTGATTGTGCCTTATACAACTTTCTATTCCTACTAACTAGGTTTTTGTGTTTGACACAAGAATTAGACTTGGTAGAGAATTAAAAATTTTAGACTCTAGCCTTGATTGGTAACTAAAGTCCAACCATGAATTCAAAACTATAGAGTAGTTAATGGGAAACCACTCCACTATCTTTGCCCAAAACAGTCATTGTAATATACAGATTTTACAAATATTAAAAGAACAAAAAGGACCAATGCAGAGATACAGCAATTAAAACTGATGAAAACAACAGCTACAAAACTTTAATGTTCGGGCCCTAAATAAATAAAAAAAAAATCTATAGAAATTATGTGTTGATTTTTCTCCATTTTCTATTGATACCTTCTTTAAAATAACAATGTAACACTCAGCAGAGTGTCTTAACAAAATCAGATAAAGTGAGAGTTAGTTTCTACTATAAATTGATACAATACACTTTTTATGGATGCAAGTTCATCTGTGTAATGCCCACTAACCACATTTCTCAGTTTCCATTGGGAAGTGAGGACAGTAAAAAATATGTATACGTAAAAGTTTTGCAGCCACTATATAGTTTATTTAGTTACAAATTTTTATTTTATTTTCAATATTAACTTTATTGAACAATATATCATTTTGCTCTATTGTTTTCTGCCATCTTTCAAACAATTTCAACTTCCTACAACTTTTTATCTTTCTCAGTAAATAACAACTTCTACACTTTTCTTGTTTTTTTTTTTTTTCCATTAAGAGTATTCTCAAACTGAAGGTGCAATATCTGATGAATATGGCAGATTATTGAAAACTTCCCAGCTAAGATGTAACAATTTTTGACTGCAGTCTGGAATTAACTTGATAGAATATGAAATCCTTTCTATTAACTGATTCCAAATGCTTTTCATTAGATGACTGCTGCCTTGAATTGTTCTAATTAGGAAGAGCACTTTTTTTGAATCAATCATTTGTTTCTCAAAAGGAGCTCATAGTATAGGACTTCTTTCCCATCTCTTTGTATAAACGTTACCTTCTTTATGTAAAATCAAGCCTTTTGTACAAATTCGTAATTGATTGCTTGCCCACAAATCACTTTGATTCCAATTGTCTACTTTTCATCAACATCAAAATTTGTTTCAAACCCAGAACATGTTTGTTAGGTGAAAGTAGTGGATATGATCTAAGGTTTCATATGTACATTTTAAATATGTTCGCTATCTCCTGTGTTATATATCATTGCTTATTCTTGAGTAATGTTTTCATTTGACTAGTGACCTGAACAGTAGAGAAATCTGCAATATGAAACTCTGCAAGCCACTTTTGAAACATTTGATCAATCACAGTACCTTCTGCATAAAGTGTACAAATGTTTGTTTTTTTTTTCTCTCTTTTAGTTATAATTTTCCATTTCAATCTTTAAACAAAAATATGCCAATTCTGAGATCATTTTAAAAAATGCACACTGACATGACAACTGCCCAATCAAAAGCTATATTTTTTGAATGAAATTAATACTAAATGCTCCTAATGTCATCTAACAATAAACTGGAGAACTATTTTACCAAACTAATAGAAGTTATTAATATCCTTTGTTTTTTGTCTTTTATTTAAGTTCAAGAACTAGCAAATGATGAGATAAGATGATGCTCACAAGAGAAGACAGTCTATTCAAATTTTGTTTATATGAAAATATCAACACCTATTTAATATCTTTGAAATACAAAGAATTTAAACTAAAACAACTTCCTGGTATTGTTCATGAACTAATGGCCGCCCTAAAACAACACAGTTTTTATTTTGACAATTACCATATATACATATATATCATGTGATCTTTGAAGACCTAATGTTGAAGTTAATTTAAATGGATATATAGTTTGGTTAACAGTGTAGCCACAACCAGCAGTACATACGCTAATTTTATATCTCACATATGATGTGACCCCATTAAAATTAGCTTCAAATTAGGTCTTCAAAAGTTGTATGATATGCGAGTATATACAGTATCTATTTTCTTATACTCTCCTAAATATCAAATATCTTTTCTGTTTATGTTAAAGAGAACTGCTTTGACATAGTTTCTTCTAAATCAGAGAGATAAGAACATATTCTAATATCCAGACATATATTTCCAGATTTAATATTGAAAATAGAGAAGCATAACAGTGTAATTTGGAGGGCGTGTTTGTCAAGACCAGCGATTCTCAACCACCATGCCGTGGTTCACTTAAATGTACCATGAAAGCAGGGTTGGAAATTCTTTCATAAATGTTCCTTCTAATATTGGACTTTAGTTAAGTGAAGAAGAAGAATTGGCCATCATTTATAGTGATTGAGGGCTCAAAATAAAACATTCGACGGTACCCATTGATACGTTTTGGATTTCAATATAAAAGGAATATCCTACATTAGTTAAAAAGGCGTCATCAGTTATATAATTTCATACTTATGTAAACTATAGACTTCTCAACCATAAATAATAACAAAAATAAAAAGTGAGAAAGACTACACTCAACTGGAGAAAAAATGAGGGCCTGTTTATCACACATTCGATCAGAATAGAAACATTGAAATAAAGGAAGTTCATATTTGTGCATATTTTTTTTTTAATCTATAGTTTTGTTTCATATTTAAATGTATACCATTTAAAATTTTTTCTAAGTTTGGCATGGTATTTTTCATTTGCTCATGGTGTGGTTGCTTAAAAAGGATGAGAAACACTGGTGTAAACAAATATTAACAAATATCAGATAGATAATTTGTTATTAGATCTTAAATCCTCATAAGAAAGAACAATTTATACTGATAGTCACCATTATTTATCAATTTCCTCTAAGCAAAAAAAAAAAATGTTCACATAATCTAGTTTCATAACATTTTTCAAAGTCAGAAACCAATTCATCCTGATAATCAATAACACCTAGCACATTAGAAAAATATTCCCAATTTCTAGTTTCAAAGCTACAAAAAAAATGAAAGAATATTTGACCAGAGACCATAATGCAGCAGCAGTCCTCTTCTAACCCTTACAGTAGATACAAAGTTGAAGAAAAAATAAAAACAAACAAAATTGACAAATTTAATCTTAAAACAAACACAGAGAAACAAAGTTGATTTTCAGTTGAATGATGAACATAAGGAGAAAAGATACTGGTTTGGTGTCCATTTTGTTTGGTCTCTTCTCCTTAATGTTGGTAGGATTGGTTTGGTTCCAGAAAACAGTCAGCATAGAAACAGGAATATCTTGGGAATCGACAATAGCTGGAATCTGTAGAAAACCAGGTTGGTTAGTAAATCATCCTTGGAAGGTCAGCATCGAATCACAAGGTCATAGTCATTGTAGCAGGACAGTCATTGAATACTGGTCAGAATCTGGCAGGCCAAGATAATATGTAGCCGCTGGAACTCTTGATTTAAACAAGAGAAATGAAATCAAGAATCACCATTTTTCTTGATTCAATAGATGTTGTTTCCACAATGGCCAAACATGCAAAGAGAAGCCATTACCTTGGATGCACATCACAAACTGAGATGTGACTAATCTCAAAGGCAGGCTACAAATAAAATGACAATGAAATGGAGCAAAAAGTTGAAATCTGCTGTGGAGGGGGAAAAAAATGAAAGAAAAAGATTAACTGGTATCAGAATTATCCAATAAGCTGGTTCCAAAATATTCATTGTTGACCCACCATACCAGAACATCAGAAGGATGATATCAAGAGAGCTGGTATTAGTTGAACTGGAAGGTTTCCTTCAAGAGAGATGAGATCCATCCTTTCTGAAGGCCAACTGGACTGATGAAAATGGTTCCAGGGATATTGGTTAAATCTGTGGCTGATGATGGTCTCAATGGAGATAGGACGTTTTTTTTTTTTGTTTTTTTTTTTTTGTTTCAAAGTGACGATAAAACTTTCTTCAGCAAGGTAATGGAATAAAATGGATATTGACACTTTATATGGGTGCATACAAGGGGGTGACAAAAATCATTTCCAAAGATGATGGCCAACAAGCACAAGCAGAACAATCCCATTGCTGATCATGATGACGTCAAGGATACATTCATTACAACTTGAAGGATGGTCACAAAAACTTGAGGCCTGTCAAGATGATGAATTCATAAAGTAGGTGTCCACTACTTCCAGGACATTGGTCACAAGATGAATGGTTGAGGATATTTGCATGACAACTCCTGCAGCCTGGTTCCAAGTTTTCTTGATGGCTGTCAATGACAATGTTGAAAACCTATTACAATGCACTGTGAGGTTTTCTACAATTGTCAACATCCTTTACAAAAAGACACATTTTCATTCTTATTCTGGAAGCAAATTTTAAGGATCTTGTGAATAGTCCAAATGTTTATGACCAAGCAACAAAAGTACCTCAATGACGTACTGTAACAGGTCACAAAAGAATGTTCACAAGGCTTTTGTTGGCAACACTTTAAAAGTATTTCAAGCTGAACATATCCACTTTTTTTCTCTCCTTGATGATGGTCTCCGTTGGTGGCTGATAACATACAAGACAATTTTGAAGATTTCAAAAGTGATGAATCCAAAGATGATTGGAATACCGGACATCTGGCTATTCCAACTTTCTCACTTAGTCTCAATAAAGGTGATGAAGTAGATGATCCAAAAATTGAAGCTGTTCCGAATTAACCAAGTAGCAAATCTTGATCTTTTTGTGAGTTGGAAGTGATGGAAATAATTTTCACATTTCTAATTAATAATAAAAGACACACTTTAAGCAGCAGCTGACAGATTAAAACAATCTTACGAGATTTAAGTAGAAAGTGTTTCCAAGAATTGCTGTTTTTGCCAAGATTTCAATGAATCCCATTCCTTCTATTCAACATAGAAAATGTTGATAGTGAGTAAGGTGACATGACAAATCTTGTACAAAGAGCCAAAATGTCAGTTGATTCGAAAATATGATTTATATGCGAAATGCAGAAAGAGAGGCTCGGATGCAGCATCACAAAAAGAGTTAATCATGAAGAGAGAGGAGAGAAGTAACAACAGTAATTTTATAAATACACCAAAGTGGTGCATTTCAACTGAAATGTTCAGGTGTAATTACTTTTAAGTATAAGTTTGAGAAATTAAAGACATATACACAGCAGGTAAACGTATCCGGCATATTTTTCATAAAAATTATGTAGTATAAAAATATTGAAACAATAAAAAATATATTCATAATACAACTAAAGAAGTAGTCATAAATAGTTCAGTTGAAAATAATTCCGCAGATTGGTAGAGTTGCGACAAAGGAAAAAATTGTTTTTAAGTTTTTGTAAAAAAAAAAAAAAAAAAAAAAAAAAAAAAATTTCTACATCGCATAGCATTAGTCAGTATTAAATCAGGGTCATATTCATAGATAAATTAGTCAAAGACATTAGGTAAAAGAAAAGGTATCCAGGATAACAAGCAAAATGTAATGTGTAATGAACTGAATGATTTAAATAGGACTTCATTTAGAAAATGTCTGTTGGTAAAGAAGGTAGGATATGATATGACTGAAGAGCAATGAAAAGTCTTAGATCTTCAAATATTATATATTTGTTAATCAAAGAAAAGAAATCATCAGAATCATATATTCTTTGAAGTCATTGCAATGCAGGAAAAGCCAACAAATGAATAACAATTCCTTCTGCATTTTAAATGAATTGAAATCTTGAAATATGTTCGAAAGATGAAAAATAAGACAAAATAAACACTGTATAAAAATATATTTCACAAAAAAGTTACAAATGAAAAAAGGTGTTAGTCAATTACATTCAATTTTAATGAACAATACAGATAAGTTCAAACAAAGACATACCAGAAGTGTTTTCAGGGCACAATTTGATTCAACTACTGAATCATTTTAAAATATTTGTAATTCACTAGATATGTTATCAGCTTCTAAATGCAAAACAAAGTAGTTGCTTAATACTCAATAAGCAAATGTAGTGTTGAATCATACATACAATAGATTTCATCATGATTTCAAAATTTTCTATAAACAGAAACAATATAAAATATTTACGTTTATAAAAAAAAATTTTTTTTTAGAAAGCATACATTCTATTAATTTACACAGAATGTATGAGAAATCATTTGTTTTGAATATTTAAGTAGATTATTAACATTTTTGCATACACCATATGACAAAAATAAAATATGACTGAATAAAACAAAACAATAAAAAAAAAAAAAAAAATCAACCAAAATGATTTTTAAGTAGACATGCTTTTCAAAGAAAATACTTCAATGCTACATTTTACATGTAACCAAATGTTTCAGTAAATGAAACCTGATTGGAATCAGAAATCCTCATTCCAATGACATTTATTAATATCATATCAGTTATTTAAATATACGAGAGTAAATCAAAAAGTAAAGACAATTTCCATACAACACATTTATTTCCACTGATGAAGAACAAATGCACATGTCACTTTTTGGCAGCTACCAGTCATTCCAAGCACATACATGCTGTCATATGTCAGTGCCACCCTGTCGTTTTTACTGTATAATTTCGAAACCGCTTTTATTTTCTGATCTACCCTCGTATATGGAACAAAGATTTTGTACCACAGAATTTAAATATAGCTTTGAGAATGAAAGGAAGGTTAAACATCCATGGTTTTTAGAGGCTGTGTGCATCGACCAACTTTGTGCAGGCAGAAAGAGAACTTTCTTTGTTCTATGGGTTGTGAGAAATTCTTTTTGTTTCATACTCACTAGGGGCTTATATACCCCGATTTGTTTTTTTTTAAATTATAAATTTATTTTAGTTGTGGCTTCTTATGTCGTTCTGATGAAGTGTAAGAGGAAAAAGGTCCCTTTAAAAATATGCAAACTGTCATTTTCTAAGACATATATTCAAATCTATCAAGAGGTTCTAAATTACCGAAATATTTTTATCAGTATAGGTTTGAAAGTTTCTTTTAATAATACATAATACAAATTCAAAGTCCATAGATCTTGCACCAAATAAAGATAGCCTTTTTCCCCACAATACTATCTTCTATTTTTAAATTCTAAGTGAATCTAACTGAATAAAATTAGTTGAGAATATTTCATATATACTGAAACAAACATGTTTAAAATATATATTCAAGATTATTTTTCCTCTCACACATTTACATTTGATCAGCTTGAAAATGTCAAAAGTTTATTAAAATATACACCCTTCTAAAAAAATAAATTACTTTCTATTTTTAAATTCTCCTTTCCCTCAAAGAGTAAAAAGGCTCAGTTTGAAAACAAAAATTTTGTCACATTATTAGCTAAGAGGATTTTATGGTCACTTTTTCACTCACAACATTTGTAACATATTTAAAACAAAAGATTTTTAAGAATCAGAAATTTGTTTTAGCATTTTTTATAAGTTACTCATCTGCCAAATACATCTGTGCAATTTGAAATAATTTTTTTTTATACTACATGGACACTATTAGTTCACAACATCAGCCACTGATCACTTATTCAAAAGTTACTGTCAGAGGAGAAAAAAAAAAAAAAAAATTGGTTAATCTAGTCAACAGAATAGTAGCAATCAATATTCTGAAGAAAGTAGGAAAACGTGGAATTTGGCAGTTTCATTCGATAAACTGGTTAGTTTGAAATTCAAATTAATGAACCAGCATCACATGAATTCAAATTTTATCTAAATCTGAATATATCCAATACATACACAGAGCAAACATGAATAGAAGTTATTAAAAACGCATTTAGAGAAGGTTAAGCACAGTGTCAGCAAGTCAATGACACGATCCTTTTGAATAAGATTATTACAGCATAAACTTTGTGCACAGCTGTTTGACTGAACTTCAAAAGGATGAAAACACACACAAACATTATATAACCATGTAACAACAAAAGGAGCCTATGTTGTAACCAGATTAGACGTACCAAATCGTTTACTAGCTCCGTCACTAAATCTACTTTCAAAATCTACCACAACTAATTGTAGAGTCATAACATAATTTACCTCCTAGAATGCACACTATGCCAGAAACAATATGTGAGAAAATCTGAATGGTCCTTTCACTACAGTATTAATAATTAATTAAAAATATAATTGGATCAAATCAGCTCTCCACAAAAGAAAAACATGATTTTAAAAGCCATGCAAAATTCACTATAATCAAAACAATAGACAGAAAAGATAGCCTTAGAAAAATACTAGAGGAACATGAAAAAAAACAAAAAAAAAAAATGGATTTTGTGCCTCAAAACACTTAGTCCATATTTAACAACAGATAGAATATATAAACCCATAAATCAAGCCCTACCCACATTTCTCACCCACACAAGACAGACATGCTTGTAGAGGTGTTGAGGTCTCACACACCACACACATTTCCAAAAAAAATAAAAGATAACACACACATCCCATCAACCAATAAAACTAACAAAATGAACAGGGAGGGAATTCCGAGATTCAGGAATCTCCTATCCTCTATCTTAAAAACAACTTGAAAGAGGCTGTTTAACGTAAGGACTGACCAAAATTAACGATAAAAAACAAATGAAAACTACAGATAAAGTTCACTGCTACTGACAAGCAGGGATTTTTTTCCCTCCTGATGATAGCTGAAACTAGTCGAGGAACCTAATTGAAATAATAAAAACAAAAAAATATTAATATACAACCCAGTGTCTTGAAATTTTAATTTTTTAATATTTTTTTTATTGTTCAATATATATATATATATATATATATATATATATATATATACATACATGCGTACACTTAAAGTAAATAATATTTGTTTCAAATAAGATTAATCATACTTAAAATCAGCGATTATTCCTCAAATAATGTTTCAGAAAAGTATATGTTATTTTTGGAAGATTTGTTAATAAAGAAAATTACATTGTGATGAAAGACAACTAAAAAATGTGTTAATCAGCTATTTTAGCAAGACACAATAAAAAAACTCCTCCCAGTTAATTTAAATTAGTTTTTGAAATATATATATATAAAAACATAACTGGAGATATTTGTGCCAGGTGGTATCAGAAATTTCGAAACCATCATA
Source organism: Acanthosepion lycidas (assembly GCA_963932145.1). Lineage (NCBI taxonomy): Eukaryota > Metazoa > Mollusca > Cephalopoda > Sepiida > Sepiidae > Acanthosepion > Acanthosepion lycidas. Next base: position 27,728,607 of record OZ010611.1, on the reverse strand, counting down.
CTGACCAGCTAAGAGATGAAAAGCAACAATGAAAAGTATCAGCATATATTCCTGTGGTTGTGTGTGTGTATATATATATATATATATATATATATATATACACACACACACACACACAGTGGAGGGAAATAAATATTCGTACACTTGAAAAATTGTATTTTTATAAATGTAAAAGACTTAAATAAAACAAATCTCGGCACATTTTATGTATAAAGATGCATACTATTAAAAAATAATAATAAACTTACTTAATTCTTATTCTAACAGAAATTAATGCATTTTTTTCATTCTAACTGGTGAAAAAAGTATTCGTACAAATCAATTATTAGAATAAAATAATCAATTAATTATGAAAAAAGTATATTCTAGAATGTTCCAGTAATGTTATCAGTAATTAACGCTATTAGCCATTATCAGAGCATTCTACAATTTCTAGTCTTACGAGAAGGTTCTAATAATGCCTAAAGGTAAAGAACTGACTATTTCACAAAAACAACACATTTTGTCTATTTGGAAAGATAGGAACAGTTACAGAACGATTTCTAACAACCTGAATATTCCTTTTACTACAATTGCTTCATTCATTGCAAGGTTTAAAACGCGTAACAGTGTCAAAAACCAAAGATGAGGAAGATTTCCCTAAGATCAGCAAGGATATTAGGATACCAGATCCAACAAAATCCACAGGTTACTCAAGAAGTGCTGCAGGAACATCTGCGTGCATTAGGGATTAAAGTAACCAAGTGTACAATAAGTAATGAACTACACAAAAACAGTCTGAAATCACTCATCCCAAGGAAGACTCCACTCCTCTTGAAACGACACAGAGATGCTTGGCTAAAATTCGTTAGAGAGCATAAAGATAAAGAATATTCGTTTTGGGAAAAAGTACTATGGACAGATGAAACTAAAATAGAGTTGTTTGGTCATAATTATCGAAATCATGTGTGGAGGAAGGACGGTGAAGCCTACTTACCAAAGAACACGTTGCCAACTGTAAAGTTTGGTGGTGGCAGTATCATGATCTGGGGCTGTTTTTCTGCAAAAGGTTTTGGCAGAATATCAATAATAGATGGCAAGATGAATGCCGAAAGATACCAGAAAATCCAGCAAGACAATTTAATGCTTTCTGTCGAGAGATTTCGGCGACCTCCTGATTGGGTTTTCCAACTGGATAATGATCCTAAGCATACCGCTAGATCTACAAGGAAATGGTTAGCTGAAAGTAACGTTGATGTCTTGCAATGGCCAAGTCAGTCCCCAGACTTGAACCCAATCAAGAATTTATGGCGATATTTGAAAATTCAAATTGGGAAAAGAGCACCAACAAATATCTGAAGATAATATGCCAAGAAGAATGGGACAACATACCACTCAATGTGTGCAAATCATTAGTTGAGACGTACAGGAATAGACTGGTAGCTGTTGAACTCAATAAAGGATATTCCACAAAGTATTAAATTAAGTTAATGTTTTTTTTTTGTTTTGTACAAATACTTTTTTCATCAGTTAAAATGAAAAAAATCCATTAATTTCTGTTAGAATAAGAATTAAGTTTATTACTATTTTTTAATAAATTGTATCTTTACACATAAAATGTATCAAAATTTGTTTTAGTTAAGGCTTTTACATTTATAAAAATACAATTTTTCAAGTGTACGAATATTTATTTCCCCCACTGTATATATGTGTGTGTGTGCGTGAACTCCCCTGTTGATCTCAACATATAAGGATACAACCTCATTCAGTTTTTATATTTTTGTTATGTGACACTTCAGTCCCACTAATGACCTGCATACAAGTCCATATATTGTTTAACAGCGTGGATCTCAGGACACAGCAACAGGAATATTTGCTAACACTTTGTTGTTGCCTTTTATCTCTTAGCTGTTCAATATGACAGATTTCAAAATTTCTGATACCACTCTGGTACAAATATCTCCAGTTATGTTTATATATATATATATATATATATATATTGTGTGTATGTATTTTTTTTTATTGTTAGGTCCCTACAAGTACACACAGTTTTACATTTTACTTTAAATATTTATATTTTGCTCAAGATATGACAGTTTTAAAGATACCTTAAGACATGCATGTCCAGTTACAGTAAACATACTATCAATAAAATGAACTTCATTCTAAAGACAAAACTTTATACAGGGTCTTTTGACATGTTGTCATTCAATTATCCATTATCAGCCTGATATATAGATTTGTATATCTTCCAGGAAATGGATTACAAATAAAACAAGACTGCAATTAACTGATTAAAATTTCTCAGCTGCTGTCCACACACATTAAAAATTTGGCACAATCAAAATGGAGTCAAAAGTCTCATTTTGTTCTTATATCAATAAATTATGTGAAAATGTAAAATAAATAATAATATGACACTCTTTAATGTGTTTAAGTTATATTAGGCAATGTATTCAGCTTTATTCATTCGTATTTCATTTTCATTTGCTATTCAAATTATTGCATAAAAATAAAATCCTGATTTCATTTGTTTCTTTAATTACAATATCAAAAATTAACTCACAGTTGTTAGAAGCTAAGTTGTTAAGATAGGTACACCTAGGAGTTAAATTGCTATGCTTAAAAAATATTATTCACGGTAGATACAGTGTAAATGTTTACTTAAAACTAAACAGAAGTGATGATATTGATTTTTAGTGTGACTTTCATTATCTCTTTTATGATTGTGCATATGTGGAAAAATACGGCATTGATATTTTTTTTCCTTTTTTATTCCCATACATTTGGCAAGTTCTTGGGGAATTAAAGCAAGTTAGTCTATTTACTATTTTTCCTTTTTCTGTTGACTGCTTTTCGGTTTTATTATAAAATCTTTTCAAAGAATTTACTCCATTTGTTCCAGGGGATTTTGCTAATTGGGGATATTTAAATGCTTTTTTATTTTTCTATGAATAAAGTTACATTGACAAAAAAAACAAGAGAAAGACTGATGCGTAAATATTAGAAAATATTTGTATTGCACGTCCATATGTCTGCAACTAATGGGTTGCAACCAAACTGATTTTTAATAAGGTGTGACAGAAATTTGGAGTTGGCTCAATATTTTTGAACCATTTAAAACTGACGAGTAAAGTTGACGCGCTTTCAATTAGAACGCAATGTTGACTCCTTTAATAGTTGGTAAATCTTTGTTCATCTGCTCAGAATACTTGAAAATAGTTGGCTTTAAGTTCAGTCAGAAAAAGATATCACCCTTCATTTTGAGTATTCACAAAACAAATTAGGGAGTTCTTTATTCTGTAAACTGTATAAAATGCAAATATTTGTCAGTAGAAAATGTTTAATTATAGAATAAAAATAAATATATAAAAAAAATCTCATTTTTTGTTTTTGCCATTTATGTGGTTGATTTGCAAGTGGGCAGATATAGTCATTGTATGTATAGCTCAGGGAAATACTGATTGACATATTTATAAATATGCAACATGTGTGTGTGTGTAGAATACCATCTTTACATTTTATATTTACTCTTTTCTTAGCTGATAAACTGAAAATAACTTATTAAAGATAATTTGTGTTAATTTCCATTTGATAATTTTATTTAATCAACTCCAAATTAACTACTGAAAATAATTAAATATTGAAAAGAGAAAAATATTATCTTCTGAAGAGAAACAGCATTGTAAAAGAGGCTTTGACCGTGTGATATGTTTAATTTCATTCTATATATTGCTGTGATAGTTGGATTGTAATCCATTAAAAGATTTCAACCCATTTCTAATCCTTAAGGTCACACTGATCAACCTTTCACATTCTGTGTATATTTTTCTAGGCACAAGTTTAGATGTGGCATGCAAAACTTGTGTTCCCATTAATTCTTGCTAAAATTATTTATCTAAATATGCATTTTTACATAATTTATTGAGCAAGATGAGATTTGACTATTTTGATTGTACCAAATGTTTAATAGTTTAGTATATGGACAGCAACAGAGAAATTTTAAGAATTCTTGTTTTATTTGCAATCCATTTCCTGTAAGATTGGATATACAAATCTATATATCAGGCTGATAGTGAATAATTGAATGGCAAAATAAAAAATAAAAAAAATCTATATAATGTTTTTTCTCTAGAATGAATTTTTTACCTTAATAATAGTTTTGTTTATTCTTTTCAGTTTTCGGTTTTTTAAGTAATGCAGTAAAAATTTGTTTTTTGTCTACATTCTGAGATTAGCTCTGATTGTTTTGGTTTGGGAAGGTAATTATAGCTATTTTTTTTCTACCAAACAGAGTTTGCAGTTTTTTGATTGATTGTTGTAGGCTGATATCATTTTTCTTATGGAAAATAAGGAAAAGAACATCAGCCTACAACAATCAATCCAAAAACTGAAAACTCTACTTGGAGGAAAAAATAGCTATAATTACCTTCCCAGACCAAAACAAACTACTAAATAAATGATCAGAACTCATCACAAAATGTAGACACAAAAACAAATTTTTACTACGTTACTTAAAAAACCGAAAACTGAAAGGAATAAATAAATAAAAATAAATAAGCAAAAACAAGTGAAATAAATTAATCCAAATAAATAAAGTAAATAATAAAAAATTAACAAATCACTCCTGCCAAAATAACCGTTAGAATAGACTACCTACAATGCACCACTGATCCATCACCAATTTACTGATATATATATATATATATATAGCCAGTGTAGTATTTGATTTCATATTCTTCCATTTTGAAAAGATAAATATGGTTCATTTATATAAATGTTATTTTTAGTGGATACTTATATTTGAGCAGATGCTTCAATTATTTATTAACAGTATTTATTTTCATCTACCAGCCTTAATTTTTGAAAAATCTTATTAGAAAAATATGTACTCTCCAACAGGATCTGAACCCGCATTCCCCTAGAGTAAACTGTCATTTTATCTGATGTGCTAACTGCTCATCTGCAGGGTGCATCAATGGCTAAAGAAAGTCTAAATAGTGCCTTTAAACAGATTTTTCTCCAACTTTCAAAATAAATATATCTCCTCAGTTCCATATCCTAATGCAAAGAGAGCAATTTCTAAAGAAAGGAATGTATTTTTTATTTATTAATCTGACAAATTTTTGTTAATTAAACATTATTTTTTAGTGGATACTCATATTTGAGTAGAAACTGTTTATTTATTAGACAATATTTATTTTTGTCTATTGGCCTGAATATATATATATATATATATATATATAATGTAACCAAATGGATAAATATAGGTAAATGTATGAGCAAGTATCAAGTATCCATTAACAGAGAGGGGTAGGGAATAAAGGGGAGGGGCCTAAGTTTCTAACATGCTAGGGGATCAACCAATCAGATATCAGGCTTATGATGAGTTTGAAGTTAACTTCTGTGTTGGATTTCTGTTGATTGTACAAGTTATTTATAATCTCACCTCGTGTTAATATGGTGTCAAAGTTCATGATATTCTTTAGTCTTAACTTGATAAACCTACATAAGAATGTAAACTACCAGAATGAAATCAGGGTATAAGTCTACTAATAAATATGTCAGCGCTTCATATCAACATCAGGGAGCATTGACTATTAGTTCAACATGCTAAAGCTGACAAGGTGACAGTGGGGAAGAGGAGAGGAGAAGGTAGAAGGGAAGGGAAGGGAATTAGCAAACCAGTAGCAGATAAAAGGGCAGGTGTGAATATTTCAAAAACTTCTGATCTTCTCGAATTTTCATGCACAAACATATCTAAGGTTTACAGAAAATGATCAGAAAAAAAGTAAAAGAAATTCCAGTGAACAGCAATTCTGTGGTTAAAACACTTTGCTGACAAAAGAGGTTGCAGGAGAATAGCCAGACTGGTTAAAGCTGAGAGAAAGGCAATAGGAGCTCAAATTAACACTTTACAACAGGTGTAGGCAAAAAAAAAAAAAAGAAAAAAAAGAGCATCACCGAATACATAACACATTGAACTTTGAAGCAGATGAGCTACAGCAGCAAAAGACCACACCAGAACAGAAGAAGGGAAAAAACATTGACTGGTCTGTTGATAGAGACAGTATTTGCATAAACATCTAAGCATGGATCCATTCTGCCAAGAGAATATCACCCAAACCAATGAAATGAAGGTTCCTAATATATGCAAAAAAAAAAAAAAAAAAAAAAAAATCAACGTTTAGGCTAGTGATATGTATTTTAATGGCATGAGTATTATTCTCTTGGTATACATTGGAAGCCTTCATAAAAAAAAAAAAAAGAAATTGTTTCAATGTCCCAACTGAACATGTGCCTCGATCTCCAGTGTATCCATCCTCACTTCCAGTCATGGTAGATTCGTTCATACAACACAGCACTAAGTTTCCTGCATTAAAGTGACCCACGCAATCACTGGATACAGTACCTTTGAAATGTAGTGGAAAGAGAGATTTAAATTCTGGATGTGCAGTCAACCAATCTCAAAGAATTGCAGAATGCCATAATAACAGCAAGAGTCCAAATTTCAAAAGAGTGCTTCCAAAGCATTGTCGAATCCATGCCAAGAAGAATAGAGGCAGTTCTCAAGGGAAAAGTGGGTTCAACTCGACGACTAGAAGAGTATGCTTAATAAAAGTGAGTGGCAAGTATATCCCTCCAGAGATGGGTGGAAACTTCTTAGTCCAATCAAGGACTTCCCCAAAACATTCTGATATTTGATCATTTGGTCAACTTTAGGTAGTCAGGCAAACAATTTTTCAGCATCCCATCATGTGTGTGTGTATTCACAGTCCGTTGTATAAGACAAACAGTACTTTTATTATGGTTTCTATTGTATACACACAAGTGTCTTTTTTGCACTTGTATGTAAAAATTCTCCAAAGAACTTTTAACTAAACTGTTAGCCATTTTCTAGGATTACTTTTTATTATACTATTATAATATTTATTATAGTAGTGTAACAAAAATAAATAACCTTAAGGTATTTTGGTTATTAAAATAAATGTAAAAAAACAAATCAATCCTTGAAAATGGATAACAATTTATCTGAAAATGCTTGAAACAAATTATTGCACAATTTTTACATTCATTAAATCCAGAAGAATCAGCCATTTTATTAGTCCTGTCATCACAGCTTCAGTCACTTTTCCACCAACCATAACGTAGCTTCCTTGTGCCTTTACGATAAATACTTTCATGGTCATTTTTCTGATGAACTCTTCGGTATGCTTCCCGAAACTTTATGAATTTAAGTGCATTAATAAATTTGTAGCAAGGTTGAATCAATTCACAGTTGAATTGACTAGATGTAACCATAAGTTTTATGCTAGTAGTTTCTTTTCTCACACTTCTTGCTTGTGGAATTCTCTTTTGGTTACATTCTTTCAGCCAACTTTTATCTTCATAAATTTAAATGCAATGTCAATCATTATCTACAGCCTTCTTGATTCCTCTTCTATTGTTCTCACTCCATGATATAGTTTCTTTTTTTTTATTCTTGCATACATAGTAACCCCTTGTGCCTTTACTGCCTTACATGGGGTAAAATGATAAAAAAAAAAAGAAAGAAAAGACGCTTCTACATATACAAGAAAAATAAAAAATAAAACAAAAGTACTTTGTCAGCCTTATTTAACAAAATATGTTACAGAGGGATTGCTGCCAAATATGCAAATATATATATATATATATATATATATATATATATATGCACATGTGTGCATACTCTTCCAACACCACTCTCGACTCTTGCCTGATTTTTCTTATAGAATGGAATCTCTACTGAATAAGATGAACATAACTCCATCCATGATTTCTGCTCTCCAAACTATATCCCCAAAAGGCTTGCAGACTCAATGATATCCCTGAATGGTCATAAAGAAATGTGTTCCCCTTCTCTCCAAACTCTAAAACAAATTCATCGCTGCTTCTTGCTTTCCAGCTTGTTGAAAATCCTGTAGTTCAGGTCTTTTGATTTCTTGAATTATTGTCCTAATAATCCATTACCATTTTTTGTAAAGTACTAGAGGCTCTAATCAAGTCTGAATTGGTTAAGCATCTCATTTCACACACAACCTTCTGTTCAGATAAACAATATGGCTTTTTTTTTCCTCTAGGTCAACTGGTGATGTGTTAACATTTAATTTTTTCTATCACACTTTAGATAAGAACAAGCGTTGGGCTGTGACTGTAGATATCTCAAAGGCATTTGGCAGAGTCTGGCATGTTAGCTTTCTCCACAAGCTCAAGTCTATGGTATCTCTAGTCGGATATTTGAATCATTCTTAACAAATCCATAAATGGCCACGCTTCTAGACCATTTCACATTAATGCCAAGCTCTTTCCAGCGTCATCAGTACCCAAACTAGGTATTTATACTGATGACACAACTATTTACTCCTGTCACAATAGTAAGTCTGATTAGCTCATACGAAGTAAAACTGGCAGCTGCACTTGAAAATGACTTCCAATTGTTAAATGGAGCAAGAAATGGTTTGTAAATGCTTCCAAAATGAAATTGCTATCCTTTAATCATTATAGAGAGCCATTTTTACCCTCCATCAGCAAGGCTGATGTTAACCTTCAAGCAAACAACTCATTGTGCCTTCTTGGATTCACATTTTCCACCAAAAGTGGAAGTGATTATAATGAGTTGACTGCTAGGCCTGCTGCTAAGAAGGTTGTTTCACTGTGTTGTGCCAGACAATTTTTCGACAGAATCCATATTGTACATTTATAAATCTAGCATTTATCCATGCATTGAACATTGCTGCCTTATCAGGTCTGGTGCTCCAGCTATATATCTCGAGATTCACAACAATGTATTGATCATTACCTGGCATCTTGACTTCAGTGACTTTCCCAACACAGCGGCTTGGTTTCCCCTTAGTATATTTTCGAGGCACTTGTTATAATGAGCCCTCTTCCTTGGTACCACAATCACATGTATTTAAACAATCTATCAAATCAGCTACTAGATGTCAGCATTTGCTATGTTCCCAAAAAATAGTTCTTACCAGATCAAACATAGACTCTATAAGATGTCTACAGTTTTTCCTTGTAATCTGATAGCAGGATGCTAACAGCAGGTCTTTTAACTGCTGCAAAATGGAGGTTCTGTAGAGCAAAACTACTGGTACAGCACATCCCATAAGATCTCAATGGAATTGAGATCTGGAGAATTTGTGCAGCCAGGGAAATATAGTGAAAAGTTCACGTTCTTAAAATTATTACTGTACAACTCCTGCAGTGTGGCAATTTCACTTTCAAAGTCATTCAAATCTTTCTTATTCCTAACTACAGCATTTAATGCATTAAAAGGAACTTGCTTATATAAATCTAATCCCAACATATGCAGTTGTCACAAGACAGCAGCTGTCATTTTTGCTGGTCATGCTGGCTTATCTGTGTGTGCACACATGCATTGGTAAATCAAATCTAGAGCCTAATGATAACATAAATAATTCTCAACATAATCTCCTTCCTTGACACTGCATTTTAGTCAGTGGTGAATATTAATCACATAAATTATACATTATACAGTGAAAATTTCTGATCAAAATTCAGCTAACTACATTGCAGGTTACATTTGTATTGATCTAGCTTCAAATGTGTGTGTGCGTTTGTTTGTATGTGCGTGTAGTAAACTAAAATTTGTTAGTGTAGGTTCAATTTGCACAGGTCGATCCAATACTTTGGGTTTGTCCCAGGGTAAGCTATAATTTAAATAGTCATGCTGTAATCACAGTGGCATTTCTCTACTGTAAGAGAAAACCAACAAACCTGTTAATATTGTTGGGGATATTGTGGGTTAGTAATAATGATGTTCAAGTCTTGACTCCAGGTCTTAAAGATTCAAAGAGCATAGCAACACTTCAGAAAGAATAATGATTCACAATTCCAATAGGAATGAGGCAGGTAGGTTTTACAATCTAAGTTTTATTTAGTACAGTGTTCAGACAGGGTGATCAAGTTGATGAAAGTGACTTTTTTGTAGGTGTATAAAATGTATACTTTCTTTTTCCCTTTTTCTTTGAACCAGCATTTTCGTTGTTATACTGACAGTGTTTTATAGGAATTGTGCCTTTCTTCGAATTTGAAACAAAATTCTTTAATCCATGATGGTAGATTATTCTCATTTTGCTTTCCATGCTTAAAGGATATGTCACATCAATACTCTCCAGTCTATTTACTTTTGTGTTCATTTATTCCACTGAATCAAGAGGATATGACGTTTCTGCACAAACCCAGGAATTGAACCCACAACTCCCAGGGAACCAGATAGTTTTTTAACCATGGCTTTAATCCACTAGTCTGAGTGGATTTTTGGTAGAAATTTTTTTCGGTGTCCTTCCTTTCTTAACCAAGAGCTCCCAGATGGTATTTATCTCTATGCTAGGTCTATTGAGGAGGCTGTCAACATGTGCCGATTCTTTCAGTCTTCCGATGTTCTTCTCCATTATTTTTAACTTCGTTCCACAATGAGGTTGATGGCTATCTTTTTTCCCTCCATACATGATAAGCTATGCCTGATTTCTCTTCCCAGATTACAGCTTTTCAATGTTTCTCTACCTTTACTTTCAGGAGGCAGACAGTCTTTACCTTGTATTCCTTATCACGACTGTAGGTCATGTTCACTTCCAACGTGGATTGTTTTGGGAGAGATATCTCCAAACTGCTTTTGAATATCATCCTGATGTTGCATGGATTACAGATCCTCTGAACATTTTCTGATGTACCCTTTATGCACTGTGGACAGATCATGGCAATTTTTTTAGTCCTGGATTCTTCTGTCTCAGCCTATGAAAGCCAATGTTATACTTGCAGGGTAATCGCTACTTTGAAAGGTGTTTTCACTGCTGATCAGCTTTTGTTGGTATGTGTTAAGGTCGCCACTTACAAAATTTGCCCAACATTGGAGCCAGCAACCTGTGTGTTGATGGTGAGAACTGAAGTTAAAGCATTGTCCAATGAATGCTAGGTCATAATATATGGATGTCTTGAAGACATCATCTTATTAGCATATCCTGGAAGACAAGTTGATCTTCTGTTTCTTTTTCCATAGTGAACTATATAGGTTTTAATGAGTATATTTGCTCAATTTCCTGAGACCAAAATATAAAGGTGTTTCTGCAGCAATTTTCTTAAAAGTCTGCCATAATTGGAAATAGCAATTCTAAAGCCATGCCTTCTTTCTGTTGGTACATGTCAAAACACAACTGGAAGCCTGTTGTTTGCAAACAGAAAGTCAATATTTTCATTGAGTTATCTATCAGGACACTCTTAGAGACTCATCAGCATGAACCTTGGTGAATAATCTCACAACATCCAAGCTCACCATCTACTTAGTATGAATGGGAGCATCTCCGATATTTTGAACAAAGTGGGTATAGCTCTTTATGTAGGCTGGAAACTTACCTGTTATTGGGTTGATTATACTTACAAGAATCTGCACAGAAGGTGACAGGCTGAGCCATGACAACTAATTATGGACCTCTATGGGATACCATCTCTGAATTTTGAAACAACCATACATATGATAGCTTAATTTAATACTGGGTCAGTTGTCAAGATTCATTTATTGTGAAGTAATCTTTGTTCTTGTTCAGGATGTGTGACAGCTTCTTGGTTTTCAGGAGTTGTTTACGAAGTACAACAGACACCTGAGGAAGGTCAGAACATAGAAGAGTCAAAACAAAAAATAATTCCTCTTTCCCAAAAATTTTGATATAAATGTATTTTTTTGTTGGAGGCTGTATTTTCTTCCTGGTGGCAACTGATGTGGTTAATAAAGCATAAAGAGAATAAATCATCATTGAAAATCTGGTATTCTCTCAGTCTCCTCAGTTCTGCACTAGTTGAGCATGTCTTCTCAAAAAAGAAGACAGCCATGTCTTTCTGCCAGTCACTCACTGATGGTTTTCAATACCACAAGAGATGAAAGCCTTCTTTCGAACTCTTTTATGGTACTCATATTGTGTTGATTCAAATTCATCAAAGAAAATTCCAAACATGACCTTGCCAGTGTAAGAATATCCTGTGGAGCATGAAATCCAATCTTGAGAATTTCACTATTGGTAATGAAGTTTGATGCAATGAACACACTAAGAATGGTAAAGAGGCAAAACTAACAGAAGCATTCATGTAGGCATAGATGACGGTGATAAATGACCCAGGATCTAGCACTAGCATAACAGATTTTTGCCTTTGTGATAAGCCTTTTACTGCTTCAGTGACATTTGTGTAGTCTGCCAAAATGTTTCTATGATTTTCTTTTCAGAAGATGTAAAACACCCTAGGTAGAGAGGTAAACTCCAAGATTGTTTTCAGTTCTCTTTGGCTATTGAAAATTATCAATAGATGACAGCAGGCTGATGGAATATTGCAGTCTTCTTCAGGCTGATTTCAAGTATAAAGACCTCTGTATCCTTGTAAAACTGAATTTCACATAATACAGGATTAAATCAGTGTGAGCAACTGGGTTATTAGAAAATAGAAGCTCTGTTGTCTTTGCATAAGGCATAAGGAATGTGAAAAGGCATTGTTGAATATGATTTGACCAAGAGTTTGATGAACATGATGAGGAAATTTGGTTGATTTGCTTGTCCAAGATTTTTCCAGTCTCTAAAAAACATTTGGTCACAGAAAACAAATTGCTTCATTAGAACAATTATTTGTCACAATTGACGTGATTCCATGGGTAGCTTCTATTGTTAGAAAGTGTTATGGATTAAATCAAATTCAAGATGTGTCATCAAAAAAACAGAACCTTTCTTACCAGCAGCAATCTAATCTTGAATCCACCTCTGATTAAATAGACTGCCATTTGTGTAAAAGAATACGCAATTGTTGTTTTCAAGCTACTTTATGCTCAGAATAAAGGGATGTGAAAAGTCACAGCTGAATATGAGTTGACCAAACCTTGCTTCACAGAGATCAATGCCCAGTGTAAAGAAGTTTGGTCATGTCCAGGAGTTTATAAAGTTCCACTATGCTCAATGTCAAATGTCTTTAGAGAAGATTTTCCTCTAAAGAAAAACCATATAAGTAGACAATTAACTCTAAACACAAACAAGTTTGCAGAAAGGTAATTTTCAATAGCAGCAGACATTATCCTGTTCAGCAGAAGTCTCAGTTCAATCCTATAGTTCAAAGTAGTGATTCTCAAGAAGCCTGTATGTTCAAACCAACTTTTGTTTTCATAAAGGGTTATGACAACTCCTTAAGTTTGAAGTTCTGAATGATTAAGTTTACTTCACTCCCAGCAAACAAGCAAGGAGCTTATGAAGTTGTGTGTAGTGAATAAGCCTTCATTTTTCTAGATCTCCAGTGTAATGGCTTCACTATTCAATTTCTTGTGATGTTCCAATTTTATGGGTTGGTGCCTAATGCAGCCTGCTGGAAACACAATTAGTACTAAAAATAAATCTGCAATACAAGTTAAAATTCTGATCGGTCCACTTATGATACTATGGACATCCACGTAAAAAGGGAAGTTGTGGTTTTATCTCAATCTCAAGTGTTTCTGTTTGATAGACCAGCGGATGTTTCGTTTTGAAATTCGGTCTTCTAAGCAGCATGCACTTTGACTGAAGAGGAACTTAGTAAAAGTGTGGATTGGATTCTTTTTGGAGATCAAGTGATGACAAAATCAGAAATAGGGTGTATCCAGGTGCTGGTCTATATGAACAGTCATGCTTGGAATCAGTAGCATTTCTGGTTTGCTCTTAGCAAGAAATGGACTTGTCCGTTGCATGGTTCCGATACCGTCCATTTGTAGTGCCAACCACCATGCCAAGATGTGTAGATAGACAGAGTTGACAGACGGAAGAGATTCACAGAGCTGAAATTGTCCAATGTCACCTATTTGGTAAGCGGGCAAAGCCCTGAATAATTGATAATATGAGAAACAGTTTGTGTTATCATTATCCAACGTGGTGTTTGTCTTTGATCTTGTTACCTTGTGAGCATGCAGTGGACACTTGCCCGGCTTTTAGTGCACACCAATGAGATTGAGAATTAAAATGTAATGCAGGGTAATCATTGGTCAGTCGGTGGAAAGCTTGGCCAAGAACTGCATTGTAAATTTTCGCAGTCTTTAACCTTTGCCATGCTAATTTCTTTCTAGAATAGTCCCTACTGACACTGCCTTTTTTTTTGATGGTGTAAAAACATGAACACCTACCATTTTAAAATTGTTATAACTTTCATTGTCTTGTGCATATAGATTTCAATTTTTGTCCACTAATAAAAGAATGAATGAGTAATATTTTGATATAATGCGTTATGTTTCGCATGCATGTTTTGATGTTGAAAACGAAAAAATCGAAATGCGAAATAAAAAACAAATACATTAAAAAAGACATACATAATTCAACATCTTTTATTACTCCTTGTGAAGTTCTGGGGGTGCAATAAGAAGCAAAATCACTAAGGCGGCTTTCATTTCGTCAAAAAAGTGGTTTCCTCATGTTTAACACAAGACACTAGCATTTGCTTGCTCTTTCTTTCACCCAACTCATATTTATATCTCACTGAATAATAAAGTTATTATTTCATAATTTATAAATAGACAAAATAATTCAACTTCAGAAAGGTTATCAGGTATATCGATGGTCACCAGTAGCTTCCATAAAATTAGTCAGGCATGAATGATAGTAGCAGTTAGTGGTCATCACTGCTTTCCTCCATGTCACGAGTGTGATTATCAACTTCAACCACTTCACTGTCAATATCCACTTGAGTAAAGCCTTCAAAATCATCATTGGAGTTCTAATCAAAGAAAAACTCCAGAATAAAAGCTTTATTGGATATTGACACAGCCATTTTTGTTTACAAAAAAAATCGCAAAAAATGTAATGTGAGTTTAATCAATCCTATACCTTGTGTCAAATCTAGAAGAATTCAAAATGGCATTGAAAAACAGAAGTTTAGCCTTGTTCCAAAACTGTAGTAGGTGATTTCCAGCTTAAAATACCAAAAATAACAGTTGACATGTGTTTTCTTTCATAGCAACTGTCCTAAGGTGACAGAATGCGTCTGAGTAGCAAAGGGAGAAAATTCTCCAGCAATTATTGTTGCTTGCAGTGTGATAAAGGTTAATAACCAAGTGACTTCAGAACTAGTACAAGTGGCCATATAAAGCTTCCAATATTTCATAGGGACCTCCATGGACATCAGCACAAATTTATTTTAGATACTGCCAAGTTTTCATTGGCAAGTGCTTCATGTCTGGTGGAAAGTTTTTCTTTCAGCAAAGACAACATAGCTGTACAAAGTGTGTCTTGTTTACTGACCCCCGTTTTATTAAGGCAGTAATTTGCGGATTTTCTGATCATTTTCATCAGACCTCTTTCTTTATTATTATTATAGAGTATTTTTTCCAATTCCTAGCATTACAGACATTATATGGCCACAGAGCATTCAAGGTCTTTTGAACAGCTGTTTTCTGCTTTAGATTATACACTGCTTTAGAATTCTGTCCCGATTTCTTTAAAGACAACTGTCCTGGATTGTCTTTTTTTTTTTTTTTTTTTTTTTTCCTCACTCTAGTTGGAAGTGGAAGGTTCAGCTACAGTATACAAAGTACTGTATGGTACACTGTGCTGGACATCATTTTGATGCAATGAAAGTCTTTTATATTTGTCTACTGCATAGGAAGTCATCAACAAAGCACCAGAGAAGGGATGTATTCATGCAGTTTTCTAGTGAGTTCAGGTTTTGTTCAAGGAAATGGCGTCTATTGTCATTGCAATTTCAGGTCAAGCCTAATGTGAATACTTTTCTAAGCATCTGAGTTTTGGCTTACTCTGGCATTAAAATTGCCAAAGATGTTAATTTTTCAATTGCTAAGGCATTTGAAATTATCAGGGCTCCAAGACTAACTTTTTTCACCAATGTTCCAAAAACATCCAGAAAAACAACTTTGTGCTGAAAAAAAAGTTTACACATCCCAAATGTCAGAATGGTTATAAATATTTTGACCCATTCAATCTTTAAACAGTGGTCTGCATGCCCTACTGCCACTAATCCACCACTTGATTACTGCTTTCCCTGAGTTGTATTGCTGAGCAAGGGGACCAGGATTGGAGATTTTGCAGGAGACAGTGGAGTATTCCATTTGAAATGAAGCACCTCCAGTTTGACTTTATTCTCTTCATGCTGGAGAAGTCATGCTTACAGCATAATAATCTTATTGGGAGGACAAAGGCTGAGTTCTAGGAGCACACCTTCAGGTTTTGGAAAGGGCCGGCCCTCCCAATTACATCCTGAAAGAGATGATGCTACTGCACCTGAGAATCAAGATGCCTTTAGTGCCAGTTAATAGTAACTTTGAAGTGAAGCTACTCACATTAAACTGTCTCTATGGCTTTCACAAGACTCCAAGATCAGATGGAAGTGCTCCATGATGATAGCATTCAGTTCAGTGGTGCCAAATTTTGTTGCTCTGTAGTAACTTCTGGCTATTTGGGCAAATCAACTCAGAACACTGGTCTTCAGATTCTGGAACTGCTTTGACATGAATTGAAAGAAACTGATAGTGATGCCAGGTTTGAGAAAATTGAAAACATCTTTATCAGCTTCTCTCTTTCCAATCGGGACATTTTTATCTCAGAATGCACTTTTCCTGAGAGGTTCCTTTTTTTTATTGTTTTTTCAGGAGATGCCATATCTCTATTTGGTTAAAAATTCCAACCAAGCCATTTTTTGTACAAAAATTATAATTTGTGATTTTTTTTTCAGTTTTGTTTTTTGTGGACATATTATGACAATGACGCACCTTTGATTTTTTTTTGATGTCTTATTTTAAAAGCAGAATTTAAAGTGGGAAAATGTCATTTTATCAACTGAATAGGAACTTTAATAATTTAAAAAATGTCTTATTTTGCTGGAAAACCTTTCATAAAAATCACATTAATAAAAAAAAAAATTTACTAATTTGCAGTTAATTTACAGAATTTAATCCTAATGTTTTTCACATTTAGATAAATAATACATATCTAAAATTAAGTCATTAGCTTTCATTTGGGCAATATTGAAGGATGAAAAAAAAGTACTGGATCTGGACACAGCCACAACACAACTGGTCTACAAACACTGGTACAACCAACGTTAGTAGAAAATCAAAAAAAATGTAGAGTCAATGTTTTACAGGCATCATGGAGTTAATCATATGGCAAGAGATTGTTTCCATTAAGGAGAAAGGAAGATAAACATAGACAAAAAAAAAAAAAAAAAAAAAATGATCAGTGCCAAGCATGAAGTCAAACTTTGTCAAATTGTTGGGGAAAGATCTGCACCAGTTTTCTAAATTAACAAAATGTAAACACAGAACATCCTGTGGTGGAGTTCCAGATTGATGGACAACTGTACACAGAATTCATAAATTCTGGATGGTGCTGCTAAATTGTAAATTTGTCACCTATGGAAAAGGGAAAATGTGGACATGTTGACTTTTAATGGGAAAACTCTTAAGTGCTATGGTAATGGCAAGGGTAATATTAGCTGTTTCCATATAAGGAAACATTCAGCATTCATTGACCAAGCAGCTAGTGCTGTATTTGGTTGAAATTTATGAAATTTTTCTCTTAAAACAATTTTTCAGAAAAATTGGCTTTCCAAGTCTGTTGCTCTTTCTCATATTTATTTAGAGTTGTGTGGAATGTCAACATTTTCGTTATGTTGTTTTCACTTTGAGTTATGTGATATCCATCTGTTGCTGTAAGTGCTCAAGTAATGTGGTTTCTGTTATTCGGTAAAGTTCTTTCTTTGACTCTGTAGTACCAGTCCACAATGTTTGAAGAACGATGGTCATGATCCACTGGCTTTATTTGCTCAAAGCCATTTTTTAATCATTGATCTTGGCAAGCATTTGTATACAACTGACAGTTTAGATATTTCTGAATGGGTCTGATGCTATGCATGACATCCACATGAAAGTCAACCCGATTATGTTATTTGAGGGTATACTCAGTTTTTCAGGTTAATGTTTTGGTTTTGTAACACTTTGCAGTGTTGGATGAGACTATCTCTAGCACAGCTTAGTCTATTGTTCAATTTCCTTATCTCCTATACAGAGATGCTGATAGGTGTCCCTTCTGCATGACTGATACATAAAAATTTTAAATGATGCAGTAATTTACCAATCTGCACATCCCATGGGATGCATCTAAAGTTCCCCATGAAATGCAATACATTGCAAATATTCTTTCAAATACTTTTTACTAGTTCTTCCTTTATTTCACTTACTCTTTCCTTCGTTCATTGGCTGGTGGGATGTGTGAGTGGCATGAAATACACATCAATGTCACCTTACCAGAAACATTCTTGATTGTTTTTTGTCTTTTTTTAAAATTATTTATTTGAAGCTCCTGAACTCATTAAAGGTTATGTTAACAAATAAATATTTTCATAATCATGGGCTTTTTCATTTTTAATATAGGCCTTGAAATCAAACATTATTTTGCACCAACCTGATAATTCCACAAAAAATATATTTTGTTAATTGAACCTCAATTAAGTGTAAATACAATTTTTGTTTTGAATTTATTAATTAAAAAAAAAAAAATTGTTCTGTTAGCTTAAGTGATTTGGAATGATTAAAATTGGTTTCTGGTACAATGGTGTTAAAAAAAAAAAAAAAATGTCTGTAGTCCTGCAGGTTAACATGAAAAATTTATTAAAAAACATTAGTTAGGACCCATTGAATTTCCCAGAAACACACATAAATCACCACCTGTTGCTCCCAGGGACTCACTACATATTAAAAACCTATCAATATCACTGCCTATACTAAATTTGCTGTAACTGATTCAGACACTGAAGTATTTGGTGTTTACGAATTCTACATCCTGAATTTTTATGATGGGTTCAGGGTAGATGTCATCACTGCTTTCATTTCAGATCATTTTTTCCGTTTCAGAAATGGTATATTCTGAGTCATATTTCTTGGAATACTTGATAGAGAATGTGGAATTGTTTTTCAAGTTCCAGATTCAGTTATGGTAAGAATTTTGCTAATTTGAAAACCATTATGATTAAACTTCCTTGTCAGAATTAATACAATTCAGTGTTGGGTGGCATCTAGATGAGTCAGTTATGTCTCTGTTACCAGAACATTAATGAACCAGAGTTTTGTATAAATTTTAACAAGTGAAAAATTTGAACCTTAACATAGAAACGGTAGGAACCCTAGAAGCAACTGAATAAGATTTGGGAGCATCTTATGTATTATGCAGAACAAATGTGATTGCTACCATAGTTAGAGAAGAAATCTGAACTCCTTCAAAGGCTTGAATCTGCTGATTGACATCATGCAAAGGAACACAACAATGATGCACATTGTAATTGATTATAGAAAATTGAATGAATAGGTTGACACATTTATGACAAATACAGAAATGTGTGTCAACAAATCGAGTGAATGGCAGAAATGTGCCCATCATTAACTCCAAGGAAGTATACTTGCAAGTGCATGTTCAAGTGTCATTGATGGCAATTTCAGACAATTATGTTTGACGAGGAAAAAGCATAGCCTTACAAAATCAGGATTTGATTTTAATGTTGCACTAGTTGTTGAAAGATGAATTGACTCAAAACAGGCAACATCAGTATATATTGACAATATATCTTAAGTGTTGCAGGTGTGAAGAAGCATTTGTTGAATTTTGGTCTAATCAGTAAAGACCTACAGTGATTTGAAGATAATTGCTCAAGTGCTGAGTTTGGTAGTTTGGAAAGAAAAGAAAATAACAAATGATAGTAATGGAAATTCTGAATGTCTTTTGTTTCCATTACTTTAAAAACTCTTTCCAATGTTTGGGTTGGCTCCACATAGCAAAAGAAATCCTGAAAGATCCCAGCATTTTGCAAAATTTGCAGTAAGTAAATGATAATCCTCTCAAAAAGTATAACTGTGGAGACCATAAGAGTGCAATGAAATAATACTGCTCAAGAAGACTGGTGTATAAATGGAAAAGAAATAAAATATGTTGGTCAATGCAAGCTCCTTGGCAATGGGAGTCTAATGAGAAGAAATCATGTTTTGAGACTGATAATGTATTCTAGTTGTGTCCAATGAACAGCATATTAACATGCTGGAACTTGTAACGCCGAAAGGAATTAACTTTGTTCTTCAATGCCAAACAGAGATGTTGCCTCTGAGGACCACTTACTCCTCAGTATATCACTGAACCTCCATTACCCCAACTGGTGAGTTGAAGACTAAGCCTGCAGAGGAAATCCTAATGACTAATAAAAGAGTATGATCTTTCTATTGACATCTGAGCAGAACTTAGTGAACAAACTAACAGAGATAATTCAGTGCAGTGAATAAAGAAAGCCCGTTGCATTCCTGTACGCTGATGCTTCAGAAGAGTCAAGCTCCTGTCAAATAATGAAAATCCATCAGTCAAGCAGACATCCTGGGGAATATTATATTTCAATATGCAAGTTCACCTTTCCATATTAAGTGTTGATATATCTAAACTGTGATCAAGAAATGGAAGTTTTGTCATTTTATAGATGTGGCATCAGCACATTGACAAAAAAGAAACTTATAGGTTGGTTGATTTGTTGTAACGGCATATCAACTCCTTATGGGTCATTTAATGCTGAAATTTAATTTTCTTGGGAGCATTGAAGTAATAAAAATATGTTATTCACATGGCAGACACATGTTTGTTTGCGCATGATTACTAGGGCAGTTATATGTGTGTTTTATGCTGTAGTTTTGTTGAAGTTATATTTTGGAATAAAGTTTGATTTCTTTAAGAACAGATATTTGGATTAATGTCATGAAAAAGTTTTTCATATTGGTTGTTTGATTTTGTTTAGCAGCATATTAACCTCCATCGGTTTTTTCATGTTGAAATCTAAATATTTTACACAATTTTATGG
The DNA here is from genome assembly GCA_963932145.1 of Acanthosepion lycidas. Classification (NCBI taxonomy): domain Eukaryota; kingdom Metazoa; phylum Mollusca; class Cephalopoda; order Sepiida; family Sepiidae; genus Acanthosepion; species Acanthosepion lycidas. Next base: position 27,707,745 of record OZ010611.1, on the reverse strand, counting down.
CTTCAACTAGAGATAAAATGTATTGTTGGCCTCTTTTTTTATACATATAAAAGTGTATTGTTGGTATTTTTACTATTTTATACTTTCATAGTGTTGTGTTTTTGTTTGGGGGTTCACTATTTGCCCATAGCTGGGACCCTAACAAGTGCTACCACCACCAAACTTAGAGTGACACCCAATACAGGCTGGGAATAGATATCACACCTGATGGCATTAGTTGACTGCAGACCTGCATATTTCTCAATCTGGTGGCATGATTTCTGCAAATGTCATGTACCAACTGAAATCTAATTTTTGGTTTTTGTATTTTTAAAAGTTCGAATGTCAATTTCCTCACAGATAATGGTATGGTATCCTGTAGCCAGATGTGAAAAGAATTTATCGATGAGTCAGACATTTTGACATTAAAATGGAATAGTCAAAAGTTGTCATTGTTGAATAGCTATAAAGAAGCCGTGTTCTATACCAGAGGTGTTGTACTGGTACAAATTTAACACCTAAGGATAATGTTCCACTCTCAATTGCAACTGTCAACAAGTGGTGAGACTTGAAGTGCAGAGGTGGGAGCCTCGTAGGTACCTCCACTTTTTCGGCATAAATTATCGATACCTAAGTTTAAAATGCATTTTTTAAAATGAAAAAATATGCTTGAATATTTCATTTTAGTTTTACTTGAAAGTTGAATCATTAAATTTATTATTTCCATTAAGTAAACAATTCTGGTATATTTCAGATAGAAACTATATACATTGGAATGTCAAATTTAATTTTAAATTTTCAAAAAACCCGCCATTTTCTTAATTTTAAGAAATTTGTAAACAAACACAAATTTATCGATTTTAAAAATATTTAAAAAAATTTCTGACACGTCATTTTAGTAAAATTAGAAAATTTAATGTTAAATTAATCTGATTTAAAAAAAAAATTACTTAATTATAGCATAAAAAAGAAATATACAACGAATTATTAACGATTGGTACCGTAATTTTGATCCGATACTTGATCCACGTGTTGATTGACAAGTGATGACAGCTACTACGGATGACCATAAATGAAAATTACTAGAAATCTGAGTGAACCATTTTATTTTTAGTTTTACTGTTATGTCTATTTATTAGAATAAAGGGACAAAACTCTTTTTATAATAATGGCAATTTCAGTCTACCGTACATGGAAATAAGGAATGTATTAAGTAGAAAAATACAACATAAAAAATTATTTGAAAAAAAAGTGGAATCACTAAATTTATTAAACTTGGCAATTTTGAACTCGTAAATTTTGTTTCTACTTAATTACTAATTATCAAAAGGAAATAAGCTAATACAGAGTTTTGCACGATTTTTAAACTATTATAATCAAAATGTAAAACAAATAAAAAATTCTTGTAAAATTTAATTATTCATCAGAAAAAATTTATTTCTTCAGGCAATAATGACCTTAATATTATTTATTTACAAAAGCAATTAAAAGCTTTTCTAATTAAGTAATATCATAGTTTTATTGGATTTATTATTTTTCTATTCAAAGCTCATTTTAAAAAAGTTGGAAAAAATTAGAAAAAAAAAGTAGGTGATTTACCATCTCCAATGACTCTTACTTTAAACAAAAAAAAATTGTAAGGAAATAAAAAGAATTGAACGAAATTTCGGGAAAATAAGTAAGTGGGGTGTAACATATTAAAAAAAAAAATATTTTTTACTAAAATTTACTAAAAAGAAATATTTCAAAAATAATTTCATTCATAGGTGAATAAGTCCTGAAAATTTCATTAAAATCGGACAATTACTTTAATTTTACAAGAATTTCCAAATCAATGGGTTTTCAACGGGAAAAAAGCGCAAAAAAAAAAAACAATGTTATTTTTACAGCACCGCGATGACGTAAAAAAAAGAAAACTTTAACCAAAATTTCGAACGTGTTAAAAAATATTAAAAAATATCAAAAAATAATTAAAATACACTTTGGTCTTTCATCTTAATAATAACATAAGCGTTTTGAGTTGACGATAAAAATTTATTTTCGGTAAGTTTGTCATTTGTTTATTACGCTATGCTGTTTTCCCGCGAAAAAGTGGAGGTACCTAAGTAAAAGGCTTCAAAATTTGTACCTTGATTTGGACATAGTTACAGGAATTATCAATTTGAAATTTATGGAGTCCGTAGTCAAATATGTCAGAGGGCATTAACAATGTATTCTCCTTAAGTTGGGAGTTTTACCTCCTGTTTGGCCTGAGACTTGCAAGTGTGGTCATGATGTTGATAAAAGAAACATTCCGCTGAGGTTGCACACACGATTGAAATATGGTGTCACTCACTGCAAATTTGGTGGTGATTCCAGGGATTGTGTTGAAGTTGATAGGATAAACATCTTTTTTTTTTTAAGAAACGATGAATGTTGATATATTTGAATTTCCTGGTTTAATTTCAAGAAACAAAAGGAAAGAAACGATGAATGTTGATTCCTGATATTGGAATTTCTTTGATCATCTTTTCTTTTTTTTTTTCTATAAGGAAAATAAAATAAACGACGAATGTTGATAGTTGATATCTGAATTTCCTGGTTCACCCTTCTATTTTTGCATATAACTTTTAGCAAAAATAGAAATTTATCCTTGACAAAATAACATTAAAAATAGAAAAAAAATTACCGTCAAACACGATTCTGAATTTAAAAATAAAATTCCCCAGACTGATCGTCACCCGAATTCATTTTTCTGTGTCCACCCCCATTTTTTCAAGTCAAAAAGAATTGAGAACGACAATTTTCAGCGTTTTACTTTTAGTCAGTCATTCAAATAATTATATTTTCTTTTTATGCATCTAAAATTATTCATTCCACAAAGCAATCTTTCTAGTTGATAAAATAAAGTATCAAGCACTCATTTTTAAAAAATTACGTTGATTTATTTTATTAAATAAAATGAGGTACTGTATTAGAGTTCACCACATTATTAAATAAAAAAAAAAAAGCAAAAACAGAAGGTCAAGTTTAATGGAGAAACTGAATAGTCGATGAAAATATGGAAAATGCTATAAATTTCATTTTATACAGATTTTTATACATTATTAAAACAACTCCAAATTTTTTAGAAAAAAAACATAATTCTGGAAACGAGATTCATTAATACGATATTGGAAAGTATTTAAGAAAAACAAATTGTAGCTGTTCAGTACCAGTCAGAAGCGTTTTAAAAATAAACAGCACAAAGATGAAAAAAAATCATTAATTGTGCCCTTGAATACCCTTCAGTAATGTCTATGTCTGAATTACAAAAATAAACTCAAAAGCACGCATTAATAAATTTTTATCTTCTATTTTAAGAAAGAAATGCTTTTAATTTCTTACCTTTATTTTTCCTTCCTTCGGTAGCCATTGTAGAATTTGCATTCATTGACATCCGGGAATTTAGGAAATAACTTTAACTCAACTGATAGTTTCGTAATTTCCTTTTCTTTTTTTTTTTAGAAAAAAGATGTAAAAACATGGCATTTTACAAAATATAAATATACAAAACCAATTTTAATAATTAAGATTAAATTTTCTTTGGCTTTTATTTATTTATAATTTTTATACTGAATCATGCAAAAATAAATGAAGAAAAAAAAAATAAGCACCTTATACATTCATATCAACATGGATGTTCTTTCAGCATCAAGAACCCATGATTAATATTTTAATTTCTTTAAAAGAGAATATCTTACCAGATTTACTTGTTTTTTTTTTATGCTTAACGGCTTGGAATACACTGAAGTTTATTCATTTTTTGTTTACAGTAAGGACTGAACAAGGATTGCAGTAAAAAAAAAAAACAAATTAGAATGGTAGTCGTTTCCAAAGGTAAGAAAAGAAAGACTTAAAAAAATGATAATGGTGATCTTTCTTTCTTATATTCGTTTTTTTTTTCTTTTTATGGTCTTTAAATCGTTATTTTTTTTTCTTTAGTATATTCCTACAATATGCGAATTTTGTTTATTTGAAAGAACCTGTAACCGCTTATGACATTTAAAAAATTATTGTCTTTTTTTATCGAATAATTTGGAAGTCACCGATTTTAAAAATGATTTATTCATCACTTCACTATTTTTTTTTATTTATGCAAAATTAACGAGTCCGAATTTCTTTTTTTTTTTTACTTCATTTTAACATTTTTTTGTGTAATTATTAAACGAGTCCAACTTTATTTTGAAATCCTTCCATTTTTAAAAACTTCTTTTTTTTATTATTTAAAAAGAAAAAAAAAAAAAAGTTTAGTACCTCCCCTCTGATTGTTAGACTTAAAAACTCCAGATTTTCTGCTATAAATAAATAAAAAGTATTAAAGGAAATAAATATAATATTTTCATCCGGGTTAGAATCAGTTTTTTTTTTCTTATTGGATAAAATTTGTCCTAATCGATATATAACATTATTGCTCCTCTTTCTTCAATGTTAACAACGTTTCGCTTCATTTGATCAAAAGGTGTAGTAGACATTTCATTGGGGAAACAAAAAAGAAGATTGCTATCACATGGGTTTCGCTCACATACATGTGTGTGTATGTATATATACATATGTGTGTGTACACACAAAATAATGGTGTCGTATGTACTGTTAATTAATAATTGTAAAATATACCGACAGACTAGTCGTGTGGATCTCCGAGTAGTACAAAATGTCACAAATCAAATTGTTTCATTTTGTTATTTTTTAGAACTAAATGTTTTTTGTTTTTTTTATGTTCATTTATTTGAGTTCGAGAGCGAACACCTAAGATTTAAACTTAGGACAACTCGGGGTGGGATTTTTGTTCTTAGCGAGTTGATTTGGTTGACCGAGTTCGATACTTAGTGAATGCCCGAAACTTGTCTTTAAGCTTAGCTTGAATTTTATATTTACAAAACTTTAAGAATATCAAAAAAAAAAAGAAAAGGTAAATTTTTACCATCACACCCGTCTCTCTTTCTTTTTTTTTTTTTTTTTTTTTTAAATTTATAGTACTTAAAAAATAGTCGCGGATGAGACAGGTGTAACAGTAAAAATATACCTAGTTAAAAACTAATAAACCACGGTAATCACGAAAATATAAGATCACAAACATTACTTGCTAGAGATTCTTAAGGCCCTTATCCCTCTCTTTTTTAAGTTTTTTTACGTATTTTTAAGTCGGAAATAGTATATTGTTTCTCGTAAGTATTATTTTTTATAAAAAATATTTGAGATTCCCAGTTTTTCTATTAGAATCCGTTCTCTTTTACTGACTTCCCTTTATGAGTTATTTACTAGGGAACATTCGAGAGGGCGCTGAAAAGTTCCTACGGAAAAGCTTGTACAATAACAATAGTGCCAAGTGGACATTTGTGGTTTTCTAACGCCACCTTCCCAATGATTTTAAGCTCAATAGCGCAACTGTATTAATAATGTTATTTTATTTGTACTTAAAAGGAAGATTAAAGCAAAATTTTCTAATTTTAATTTTAAAAAGAAAATAGGCATTTTAACGTCAAGAAATCCTGGTCTGCAAGTGAAGAAGAGCCAAAACTCTTGAAAAAAGAGTTTAAATTTTGCATTTCAGTTTTTTAAACCAACTTAGAGACTTGTTTTTGAAGGATTTTCTGTCCTAAAAATGATTCAGCATCTCCAAAAATAAATGCTGATTTTCTGCTAAGAAGAGTAATAACTGACATTTGGTGTCCAGCATATGGTGCCAAAAAAGCAGGTAATGAATAATCAATTTATTTTAACGCATGATGAAATGAACTTAGTATATTTTAATTTTATCTTTCCAAGAACAATTTTCTTTGAGAAATTCTGCAATTTAAGCTCCTATTGGCTGATTTGTAACGACCAATTTCATTCGTTGAATTTTGACTTGGGTTTTTCGCGGGCATCTTTTAACGACCCGTGCCCTTTTGACTAAGTTGCAGCAAATTCGTGGAAAAGTCTGGACTCATTTTTGAATATCTTTGCAGGGCCTTTAGCGCCCAAGATCAAGCCTAAATAATTTGGCTATGATTCTTTTCAGCAACCAAAATGGTAATGCTTCAGAGACGACGTCATGTCCCAGCTTAATTCCTTCAAGGCTGTAGAATTCAGTCATTTATTGACTGTCGTCAAATGTGTACGTTTACACGAAGAACTTTATGAATGATCTCGACAACAGCCGAATTTCAACTTCTGCAACCGAATGGTAATTCCAGCTTCTTCAACTTCGTAGAGACCAATAGTCTTACTGAAGCAAAAGACACTACCTATTCATTGAAGAACTACCCCACCCTGTTCCCAGGGTCAAAAAAGGGCAAAATCTTTTTTTGCAAGGATACAATAAAATTTGTTTTAAGTTTTAAGGTAGGCCTTGTTGATTGTATGTCTTTCTTGTCTCTGCCAAGGGTTGAACTGTGTGAGAAGAAATTCTCACATTTTGTGGGTTTAAATTATTATAATATCTTGGCACTTACATTAAAAAGAAAAAAAAAACTTTGTCTTTGACAATTTTTTCTTAGCATTACTAGAAGTTGTTGGGGGTGGGTGAACAAGAGACAAAATATTGACAAAAATTTGTGTTAATATCACATTATGTGATAAGGGGCCCCCAAATCTACTTGTTATAGGTCATTTTTGAAAAAGAGTGTTTTAAAAAAAACAAAAAAAAACTGTCTATTACCTATAACATTCATTTGAACAAGATTCCAGGGAATTTCCTAGCAAAAAAAAGATAGAAACAGCAACTTTTCTAAGATAAATTCTGTTGAGAAAAATTGTCTTGTGCAACACTGTGAATTGATTATATAAAAATAAATGATGTTAAAACCTGTACAAGTTTTGATTAACTCCTACTTTCAGACTAGATATAGTACCTATAACTTGGGAAATGTTCCAAAAATGCCAAGTATCCACTAGTGAAGCCTTTCCAAAAAATTTTTATGTTGGACCAGAAATTTGGAAAATTTTCAACTCTTCTCATGTATATAGGAAAAAAATGTAATTTTTCTGTATTTTCCAAAAGGATTAAAAGCCTAGTTATCAGTCACCCTGTTTTTTTTTTTTTTGTTTTTTCTTTTTTAAAAAAGAGCACATTCAATCTAAAAATTAAATGATTCTTGAACCAGAAAGCACACTTTTTTCTTTCTTCCAAATGGTCAAGAGGTAAAAAAAATTATTTAGATCCATTGAAAAAGCCATAAAACTGTTAAAATCTTATAAATCACTTTTAGTGACTCAGTTTAAAAAGTTTGCATTTCAAACATAAGGTTTTTGAAATTAGAAAAATCTGCATATGAAAACGAGAAAATTATACTTGATTTCGGTATTTGCATGCTACCTCTGATATACTACCCATTAGAAATTATGGAATTATATCTGTGCACATTGTCTTGGAACAGAGTGTCAACTAATAGGCACTTCTCTGCCTGAGGTCAAAATACATCATCAGTGCCTCCTCATAAGTGTTTTCATCTATGTTCCTGGAATTCCAATCATAGTGTAGCACCTCCCCCATTATACTCAGATTTACTTATGTATTCAGATTTTTAGCCTTCTGTTACACTAGCAGACTAATTAGTAATTTTTTATGTTCCTATATCTTACTCTTGTGGTGGTGGTAGTGTTAAATACTGGATCAAAGTGTAGTATCAGCATTCTGTGAAAAGCATCACATACAAAATTTGCATTGCATATACACATGTGGAGTTGGGTATTTTATTGAAAATTTTATTTTATCTCCCTTATGACTCATCCCAGATATTGCACTCACTGTAACATCATATCATGAAAGAATCCAGCTGCATTTAGAATAAACATGCATAAGAAAATCTTTGACAGATATGTAAACACCCACCCAGGAGGAAAAGTTTCATACATCCTTGCAATAATATAGAGGCCATGTCTGAAGAAGGCTTCCAAGCCATACACCCACTGGCTAATGGTGATTGTCCAGAGTTGAACAAAATGTAATGTTACATATGTGGGATTCGGTCTCATGATTTCATTTGTAATGTAAAACTGTACTAAAGTTCATTTCAATGTAAATTCTTAATATTGCCTTTTCAAAGCTATTAATTATGACTTAAGATATATTTTTGATATCATATTGTTATCAAAAAAAATATCACCTTATAAAATATAAAATCTATTAATGAAGCTTAAAGTCTAGATTTATTAGACCACCTATAAACCTGTTGGGTTCCATTTTAAAACAGTTAATGATACAAAATGATGAAATAATATTATCAAGTTTATTATTAATTACGCATATTTTAATTTGTATTTGTAATACAAGTTATTGCAATGATTATTATTATTACTCACATTATACAATATTACTTGGATACAATGCAAAAAATAAATTAATAATTATATTTTTTGTTATACATACTTGTTTCTAATTCACATTTCAAAATACATAATGACAGCAAACCAGCATGCATCTGTTTAACGTCAAGCTGTGTAACACAATTTTCCAGCTATACAGATTGTTTTACAATGACAAGCACACCTAGCATCTTCACATATTGAGTACTTGCCAGACACCTGATATATTGTTTATTAAAAAAAAAAAAAAAGTTCTAAAGTAGTCGAGTGAAGTATATGTGTTACGAATATTTAATAATGTTGTTATAATGTATTATGCATGTTTATAGTTTTTCATGCACATAGAAGTTGAAATATAATATGCAAGTGTTTATATTTGTGGATTGATATAAGAATGTGTATCGAAAACAAATGCTGAATTTCCTATTAAAAATGCTATAAACACAGAAAAACGGCACTAGTTGAAAACCCCTTGTATAATTGTAATAAAATTTGAAACTGCAGGGATTCAAGGTACAATATGCTCCTAAACTGGCTGGAGTATTATGTATCATTTAAGAATCTGTAACTTGAGAACATGCATACATACATATCTATATAATACTAAAACTCTATGTATATATGTACATACATACATAGATTTCGTATTATATAGATTTTTTTTTTATCAGCCAACATTTCCATCTATAGGTTAAATAGTAGAGTAGATTGGGCTGTCTAGCCTTGGGTGGCAACCAGTTTTAAAGGAGAAAAATTCAGAATTCCAGACCGGAGAAAGCAACCAAAAACCACTCCACTATATTTCACAACAATACATGGCAATTAACAGTTAAAGAAAAGGAATTGGCTACATCCTGAAGGAAACATAGCATTAAAAATAAATTAATTGTAAACCTGCTTGTATTATTATAATGACGTAATAATGTCGTTTTTTAATGTAACGTCAAAAAACGACATTATTACGTCATTATTTTTGCATCAACCTAATATTTTCCTACCAGTGCCTTTTGGGAAAGACATGAACCCAAATCTCCCTGTCCTTTGCCCTATCAATTATCTTAAAATAAAAATGGAAATGCATTTCAGTGAGTACATAGAGAATTCTCTCTCCCATAATTACCATATCTTCCTTGATTATGACTGCAAAATGTCTTCCATATTTATGATTTAAATAGCAAGAAAGAATATTAAGCTCTCTCACATTTGATGGTAACCAACCTAAGAGAAGTAAAGTTGAATTCCAAAACTGTGGAGAAGGCAAGGGAACCACTCCACTATCTTTCACAAACTTCATGGCAATTCACAGTTAATAAGTGGTGGGGAACAGAACATGTGATTGCCTGTGCTGAAGGGACATGTTAATTAGCCATTTCCCTACAAGGATACATTTATCATTTATTGACCGAACAGCCTGTACTACTTACTGTTGAAATTTATAAAATTTTTCTCTTAAAACAAAAAAAAAAAAAAAAGTATGCAAGCAAAAAGTTTCTTTTAGTCAAAATATATTTTGATTAAGTTTTCATGTTTTCTATTTCCCAGTAGCAGAATAAATGACACCCTGACCCACAAAAACATCAATACCTGTAAAGATTCAGCTGGGAAAGAATATTTCAGTGTCATGTCTTTGTCCAAAAAAGGAAGTAATCAATGTGTGCCTATTATTAACTATAGCAAGAGCAAATTGCACAATTGCTATTCTCAAAATACAGCTTAATTTTCTGTGTAATTAGTGAAACATTTTTTTTTCTTTTTGATTTTTCTTGTGTGAATATAACTTTAAATAGCATGAATAAAAAAAAAAATGTATTAAATATTGCTAAAGAAAAGGGTTTCAAGCAGAAACTAAATGCAAATATAAAAATATTTATTTTTAAAAAAATCCACTTTTTGTAGTAGATGATTTTTCAAAATTATTTCAGTACTTTAAATGGATTCAAAGGTCTCTAAAGCATTATCGAGAATGTTCTTTTATTTTGTCAATAATTTTTCTAATAAAAAATCTTCTATATAAATAAACTGCAGTGTATATGTGCATAAACAACTTGAAGTAACCAGTAGTAACTACTGTAGTTGCACATGATTGAGAATTAAACAAACTCGTTTAAAGTTAAATTTAAGTATTGAACAGAGTGAAAGGTTTAAAAAATAATTATTTATTAAAGGTTTAACCTTAATTTCAAATTTTGTCACAATTGCCAATGTCTAATTAAACTGCAATTAAAACTTAAGCGGGCATTGGTATGCTGCTCATTTCTTTTTTTCTTTTTTTTTTTTCTCTCCTAGCATGCATACTGTGACATGTTACAAGTGACTTTATATGAAGGGATTATAAAGAATGGTGATTTTCAAAGAAAATAAATGTAAACAAACTACAGAAATCAATTGCATATATGAAGAAAGATTATGCCAATTTAAGGTGTTGAATAAAGATAAAATAATTTTATTATTTCTATATTCTTATAATTTTTATGTGCATAGAACATTGAAGGCCTAAAAGCCCTCCACATGACCTAACCTGAAGGCCAGCTTCCAGGCTAATAAAAAAAAATAAAAATTCTTTTTGCTTCCAATGAGTGATGACTGCATATAAGGTTCTTAGTTTGTTTATCTGACAAGTCGTCAGTTGTGACCTCTTTAGAAATCTTTTTTTTATTTATTTATTTAATCATTTCACCCCAAGCAAGGCAATAAAACCACTAAGATACAAGGGGTTACTGAGTTTGAGAGAATATGATAAAAAGAAAACATTAAGGAACAAGGACAATAAAAGAACAGGAATTAAGACAAAAGATAATGATTGACATTACATTTAAATTTTTGAAGATCGTAGTTGACAGGAAAGCTGAAAAGAATTCCAAAAGTGCAAAGTGTGATAGAAGAAACTATTAGCATAGAACTTACAGTTACATCTCACCATTTCAACTGTAAAATGACAAGACCTTCTTCCCAATCTAGTAATATGCTTAAATTCATAAAGGCTAGGTACCAAAGAGGAAAGCCCATCAGAACAATTACCTTAAATATTTATAGAAAAGGCAAATTGATCTTTTATATTGGTGGGATGCCAGGTCAGGACATTGCAAATTTTTTTTTTTTTTTTTTTTCCATGAATCTCTAAATACATAGCAGACGTACCATTCCAGATGTGGTAACAATATTCAGATATTGACGAACGGTAGATTTATAAATGTGTAAGATAGATTCTGTTGAGAAAATTTCTCTTGCGCAACACTGTCAACCAACTTTGCTAGCAGCAGACCTCGCTAATGATTCAATATAATCTTTCCATTTAACAAGCAACTGATCTCTTCTCTGATCTAGCTCTAACATCTCAGTCAGGAGAGGAAAACTGGTTGGTTACATTCAGTGCCTCGAAAACCAAAGCTAGTTACATTTCTTCATCACCAATCGAACTTTTGAACTACTACCAATCACAATGGATGTTCCCTCAGGGAGAGCAACTATTGGGATGCAAACTCACCCTAGACTTCAAGTGGAACTAGTACATACAATTCATCATCAAAGATGGAAAAAAAAAAAAGTTTGTTTCCCTATACTGCTCCAGTAAGTACCTACCTGTGACTCCTCATGCTATTCTTTACCTTTACAAGAGCCAGATCAGGCCTGAAATGGAGAACTGCTGTCATATTTGGGCAGGAGCTGTCCAGTCCTCACTTTCCAATCTCGATAGAGTTCAAAAGTGTCTCCACATCCTTATGGGTGACAAATTATTTTCGACCCTGTAACCCAGTTCTCACAGATGAGATGTTGCAAGCCTCTCACTGCTCTATTGCTACTTCCATGGAAGGTACTCTGGTGAACTACATTCCTTGTTTCCACCTTTATGGCTAAGATCCTCCATGCCGTGCACATTGTAACAAACCGTCATCATTCCTTCTGTATTCCAGTAATGAGAAGTAAGTTCCACATTAGCAGCTTCTTCCCACAAACCACTGCTATGTGGAACCAACACTCAACAGCATGTTTTCTTGGTTACAACAATCTTAACCTGTTTAAGTCTAGGGTTAACCATTGCCTGCATAAACTGTACCACTTACTCTGTAACCCTTGAGTGGCTCTAGGGCCTTGTACAGAATTGTAAAACAAAAATGTCAGCAGAAAATGTTAGTTATTTTGTCACCTGAAGTTTGAATAAAAGTAAAAAAGGTGATAAATCTGAACTTTATTGATCTCTTCCTTCTGTAATAATATTTTCCTATCTTATTCTCTCTGACTAAATCTTCTGGACACTGACTGATTAGTGGAAGGAGTGCCTGTTGACTCATAAAAAAAAAAAAAAAAAATTTCTTTAGTCATAATGGTAGTTTTTGTTATTCACCTTGAATTATAGTTGCTGGGTTATGTGTGACTGTTGGACATTTACATCATTTGCAGTTAAGCCATATAACTACTATGACAAAAACACCTATCATTATAGGCTTGTCATTAGAAAAACTGGAAAGGTTACTGAGCTGTTGTGTAATATCGATCCTTCTATAAGGAAGTAAATGCTAAACAATTTCCTCACAGATGAAGAAGAGACTTTAAGCAACAGAAATTTGGTTCTACAGAAGGATGCTGACTACCGTTGACCTAACATGTGAGCAAGAACATTTTAGAGAAAATGGAAACAAAAAGGATACCTATAAGTAACATCAGGACACGGTAGTTGAAATTTCTAGTACACAATGAGGAAAGAGGGCCTGGAAAATTTGATACTAACATGGTAGATTAAAGGAGGTTACAAAGGAAAACAATGTATAACCTACCTAGTGGGCTTGAGTAAATTGTTGATAAACAAGTAGAACAAAAAGACTATTTATTCAGAGCTACAAAAGACATTGTGGGGATCCATGATCTACTTGATATTGCTACATTTACTGTCAATTAAGATGCATCTTTAAATAGTAAAAAAACGGTGCATCCAGTTTGCTTTTATTATGATCAGAAGACCATTTGCCAAAGCTCAAAATAACCAACTAGAAATAACTATAAAAAGCTAGTATGCATGGTCGTCAGCAAGAGAGACAGCCCAGCATATGAGCTACATATTAATGATGTTGGAATCGAGCATGTCCAGAAATTTGACTTTCTGTGTAGTGTAATAATAGATGATGGAAAATGTGAAAGATGCCTTCCAAAAACTAAAAGTATGAAGAGACAGGAAAATTTCATTAGAAGCAAAGTAAAGAGTGCTATATGGCAATGAATGCAGGGCAGTCTCCTCACAAGTGAAGAATATATTTGATGTGGCAGAGTTGGGGTTCTAATAATAGTTTCTATATCATGGACTGAATATGTTAGCAACAAGGGACTTTTAAGAAAAATAGTAATTAAAAGACACAATTAAAATAAATCAGAATGAGAACATTGAAATTTTCTGAGACCCTTAATTAAGAAAGAAGGCTTGAAGACTAACTTTTACAGGATGCTCTGAAGACAGGAGGGGGAGGGAAGCAGTGACTAATTGACCTGTCTGTGTGATTTGATGACTTAGTGAAGACAAAGTGGAGTGCTAAAGGGTTGCTTACAACTACAAATGAAAGGAAGTTGTGGCAAGCCATGATCATCAGTATCTTGAAAGGACATACTACAGTAAAGAAAGATTATGGAGCTTGAATAAGTTGCAGAGAGCACTCTTCCCCGAGTACTCATGCCAACAATTTGTAAATGGTTTTTGTATTTTGCTTATATTAGTTTTGCCGTTTTTCTTGGTTTATTTAAGTGATTTTAAGAATTATCAAGTCAAAATTGTTTTGACCAAGTTAGTCATAATGAGCATGCAGCAGAATTAGACTGGAAATAGGACAAGAACAATGCAGGTTCATTAAAGAAATGTGATATTTACATGTAGAAAGAGCAATACAAATTCAGAAAGATGTGTACCTGTGTTTATAGATTATGCAAAAGCATTAGAAAAAACTCTGTCACAAAGAACTGTTGGGACTTCTAAGTAATTTTGACATATTTAGGAAGGATATTAGAATAATCCAGAATCTTTACTGGCAGCAAATCTCCTGCATTTGGAGAGAAAATGAATTCAGTAAATATACAAAAATAGAAACGGGTGTAAGACAAAAATGTGTTTTCTCACTGGATTTATTCAACCTATTCAGTGATGTAATTCTGAGAGAATTAGAAGTCATACCAGGATTCATTATTGGTGGCCACAATATTAACATAAAATATACAGATGACTACAAGAACTCCTACAGAAGAAAGTGAGAAGAAAGGACTAAACATCAATTGCAAGAAGACATTGCATGATTGTTTAGTAAAAGGAACAGTCCAACATGCAAATTATGAATTTGAGATACCAAAATCAAACAAGTACAACAATTTAAATATCTGAGAAGGTGCATTGGGATAGTGAAAGGTGCCTTCCAAAAGCTAATCAAAGTATTAAAAACCAGAAAAAAAAAACTTTGTTAGAAACAAAAAAGAGTACTAAACTCTTATGTAATATCAATCTGCTTATATGGCAGTGAATGCTGGGCAATCTCCTCACAGAGGAAGAGACTTAAAGCCACAGAAATGTGGTTCTACAGAAGGATGTTTATAATGTCATGGACGAAACACATGAGCAATAGCATAGATTTAGAGAAAACTAGCAGTGTTGCCCATGCTTGATTCAAAAATCGTACAACTAGTACAGCAATCGCTATCACTTGACTTAAAATATTTTTGCTCTTCCTTGCCTTTAAAGGAGTGCCCTTTGCCATGCTGATGTTGCTACATGCCTTACTTCTTGCCTATCTCACATTGCCAATTTTTTCTAAGCTCTATACTAAACATTAAATCTGTTACGAAAAAAGAACTAAACAAATGATCAGCTTTAAAAAAGGACTCGTAACTGGAAAAACCGAATGAAAAAAGAATGTTAACAATAAATACTTTTTCAGACCCAACCCAGTTCTGCGGAATTAGAATCAACGTTGAGTTTAAGCAAACGAATGAGCCAATTGGAGTAAAGTGCCATGCAAATTTAAATTTTTCCCACTTGTGACGAATGCAGCTATCTATTTTTTTTTTTTTTTTTTTTTTTTTTTTTTTTTTTTGCATGCTAGTTAACATTCATGTCAGTCAGCTGTGGGCTCTCACGCTGGCCAGTAGAATCTTTCTGCCATATTCGTGGCAGCCAGCTATTGGCTCTCACTCTGACCAGTTACAAAATGGCCACAAACTACATGTAAACAGCCATAGAAGCATGAAAAAATCAATTATTTCCACTATCGATGGGAGTTGGAAAATGCAAATTGGCCTTCCCGCTAACTTGGAGCATGTGCATGTAAATTTTGGTGCAAATCCGTCTAAAATTGCGGCCGTGCTTTCATTACACACACACACACACACATCCTGCCTTTTTATAGATAGAGATGGAAACAAAAAGGACACCCTTTCTTAACATCAGAAAGGGACAGTTGAAATTTCTAGGGTATATAATGAAGGGAGAGTGTTTGGAAAACCTGATACTTGCAGAATAGATTGAAGGTGATAGAAAACCACAAGAAAACCACCCATAACATACCTAGCAAGCTTGTATAAATGGATGGCTGAACAAAGTTTAGGAGAGATAAGAAAAGACAAAGTTTATTAGGAAGACAAAGGACAGGAAATTGTGGAGAGCCATGATTGCCAACATCCTGAAGAGACACAGCATATAGAAGTAACCATATAATGGCTTACAATAGGCATCTATTAAGATAATACAAATATAGCCATAAAGTATTTACTGATAGAATCAAAACTATTATTACTCCAGTAGCAACTCATGTAGATTATCTTTGATGCATTTTGAATTTGTAAGCTGACTGTAAATCTTTATTATGCAAATATTTATTCTCTCTGCTCCTAATTTTGATAAAATACCAATTTTTATAATGTTATCCTGTCCTATTTGTCTACTTAAGACATTTGAATGATTGTTACATGCCATTTAACACGCCCTGTCTGACTGTGAGCGTGCACAATTCTAAGAGCCTCTTTCTCTCTTGTGTCAGTTTCCACAAATTCCATTAGTGTCAGTTGAAGGATAAAACTTGGTATTGACTGAACTTTGTTTATAATGACATTTTTTGTGTTTTAACATGTGGAAAGAAAGCTTGTCATATTTTACATCTTTGAGGTAAATAACCCAATTGATGATGGTCTGAAATACAGAGATCAGCATGCACACGTAATCTCTTCGGTTTTGTTAAACATTTTATTAAATATTGTTGAGTCAGTATAAAAGTAGAAAGAAAATTTAGTAATTATCTTAGCTTTATTTATTTTTATTTTTTGTCTGTGTGAGTGTGTGATAAATATCTGAAACACTTGGAACTGGTCCTGCTCGGCATATCCTGTTACCAACCATCTCCTAAGGGTGTATGTAGCTGTTGATATGGGCTGTAAACTTTTTTTTTTTTTTCTGTCAAATATAATTTATAATTTATTATAACTGATATTCAAGCTCTCTTGTTGGGTATTGGTATACTTTTGCACCCCCACCTCGTCCTCCTCCCGTTCTTCTTTTTCCTTCTTCGCATCCTCCTCCTCCTCCCTCTCTTTCTATCATACCCAACACCATGCATTTGTTTATTTATTTTTTAAAATAATATAATGTTCATTGTTTTTTTTTTATTTTTATTTTGTTTTTTTAAATAAAACTTTGGGAAATCAACTGACAAAAAATCACCTGAGGATACTGTAAAGCTGAAACCAAGGCAGTGAAATCAACTGATTTAATTTTTAAAGTTAACCCTAACCCTAACACTCATACTACTGTTTCCTGGTGCAATTCAACTATAACCATTAACCTTTTATATATATATATATATATATATATATATATATATATATATATAATTATTTATTTAAAAATATGATTTAAATAAATAATTATATTTATGCTCTACTTTCGTATCGAGCACTATTTTTAAAAAAATAATAACAAAAATACTAAGGAATTTTGGATTATTTACCAAACCAGTTTCTTTTCTATTTTCTATAATATTTTCACACACACACACACATATATATATGTGTGTGTGTGAGTGAGTGTATGTGATTGATTTGCATTGAAGAATTTATAAGAATTATGGTAAAATTTAACTAATTTTGTTTTTGCGTTATGACATTTAAATTGAATGTTTTGGAAACTATTATGTTTTCAATCAAGAAAATCAAAATTAATAAAGGTGTCTTGAATTTAATACAAATTGAAGAACAAATAATATTTAGCAATATAAATCTATGGTGATTTGATTTTGATGCTAAAAATGATAAAATTTTGTGTCTTTGAATCTTGATTCCACATAAAGTCTGCAATCATTCCATTATATCATGATTTGTTTGTCCACAACTTTGATTTCTAATTTGCATCTTTGCCATATAAGCTTCCACATGATTTATGGTTACACCAGTTTTGGGGATACAAACATAGAGGAGCTTACAGCCACATCACACTGTTTTCCACATAATCCCCAAAGTTAAGCAATGTTGTGCCTGGTCAGTACCTAGTACCATTTGCAAATACCAAGTGCTGTAATCTTGGATGTGCAGGTGGTGTAATGGATAAGGGCTCAATTGTTAATCAGAGAATTAGGTTGCAAGTTCAGTTCATTGTATTCACTTACACATAAATACCCTTAGTGAAAAGTATGGATCCACCTCTTCCCACCAGTTAATTAGTAAATTAGAAAAAAAAAGAGAAACATTATTAAGGAGTGAGAGCAATAGAAGAGGAATCCGGAAGACAGTAGATAATGATTGACATTGCATTTAAATTTTTGAAGATTAAAGTTGGCTTAAAAGCATTGAGCTGGAAGAGAGCATAGAATTTATGGTGACATCTAACCATTTCAACTACAAAATATGAGATCTTGCTGTCAATCTAGTAATGTGCTTAAATTCATAAAGTCTAGGTATGATAGAGGAAAGTTCATCAAAGCAATTACCATGAAAGTATTTATAAAAAAAAAAAAAAAAGCACAGGGAAGCTATGTTATGTGGGTGGGAAAGTGACTGTAACGAAGATGCAGGTTCTTTGGATTTTATCAAGAATCTCTAAATATGTAAGATAGATTCTAGCAAGAAAAATTTCCTAGCAGCAGAACTAGTAATTTATTCAGTATAATTTTCATGTAAAATTATTCAAGAAGTTTCAACTGGAATGTTTAAATAAAATAAAGTGAATTTTATAAGAATTACACCAAAATTTAACTAATTTTGTTTTTGCATTTAGTTGCACATTCCACTTCCATCTTGGAACCAAAAACTACATTATTTTTAATTCTTATCAAACCTAACAATACGTTGTGTTTTCATTGCATAATGTAAATAGGAATTATTTAGTTGTGCATAAATGTGTAAGTGAATGAATTTAAAATTGGAGAATGAATTACTGCCCAGCTGTTTGCAATCAAATTATATATTCACCATTCTTTGGCAAGGCAACGCATAACCAAAACCTCAAATTATGTGATCATTTTATTGGAATAACTTTAATCTGAGAAGTGGCCTGTTTTCCTATTTATTTATGTAATAAGTATACAATATGCTTGTCATTTGCACATTTTATTCAGTAATGGTGAATATAGTCATAAAGATATATAAAAGGTTTTCGCTATCATTGCAATAGGTACATTAGTCAGGCACGATTATACTGAAGCACTCCCTCCTCAAAACCGTATACATTTACTTCCAGGACACTTAAAAATTTAAATGTCTGGATTTGTTTTTGTTTTTTTTTTTTTGTTTTTTTTTTTTTATCCCAGAAAAGGCAATAAAGCTACCAAGATTCAAGGGGTGAGTGACAGAGAATATTAGAAAACGAAACATTATTGAGGAAAGAGAACAATAAAAGAACATGATTAGATTAAATTATTGCAGAGATAAAAAATAATTTTTGGATAGCAGATTTACCAAACTAGGGATTGTTTACATATAAAATATTGATATGAAATGGGTTAATGTTGATCCAAAATCATGCCATTGGAACCCTACAACCTCTTTTTCACAGACAAGACATTGCAAGCCTGTTGCTATTTCTGTGCAAAGTATTCAAATGAACTACACTCCCTAGTTTCACCAGTCCTGACCATCACAGCTAAAACCCATCATGACATGTACATTGGAGCAAATCACCCTTATTCCCTTCATATTCTTTTGGTGAGATGTTCCATTTGAACCGCTTCTTCCCATGAACCAATGCTTTGTGGAACTTACTCCCAAGAGGATGCTTTCTTGATCGCTACAATTTTAACCTGTTCAAGTTTATGGTTAGCTGTTATCTTCCATATATCTGCATAAGCTGTGTCTCTTACTCTGAAATTCTCTACCTTGTGTGGCTCCCAGACTTTGTACAAGATGAGCATTATTGTTATAAAAAAAATGCTTTGAATGTCAAGAATGGTATTAGTATTTTGGAGCCGTTTTTAAAATTCTTCTGTTTATTCTCATGTTTGGTAAAAAAATTTTTCCTCTTTTTCTTAAGTTTTAAGATTGTTAAGTTGACATGTTTGAAATATGTTGAAAAAATGTCCAGTCTCTGATATGCCACAATGGTTAATAGTAAAGAATCTACATGAATAAATACTTGAGCAAACCACTCTCACATATCTACAATAATGAGTAGATAAATTCATCTATAACCTGGTTCACACTCCTCCTTAGTCTTTTGAACAGGAGTAGAGGTTTATCCATTATTTCCTGTTTAGGATTGGATTTCTGGTTACTTCTAAATGCTATGCTTCTAACATATCTGCCTAAATGCTGAAATTTTATTTACTATTAATTTACTTTCTTTTTTTTTTTTTTTTCCCCTCCTCAATAGGAGTAGACAGGTTCACCTATTATCTACTTGCTATTCCTCCCTGATCTTTTGAACAGGAGTAAAAGGTTTATCCATTATTTCCTGTTTAGGATTTGATTTCTGGTATCTTCTAAAGGTTTTTAATTCTCTTTCACTCCCAGTAGCCCCTTGCATTTTAGTGGTGTTATCGCCTTGCTTACTTTAAAAAAAAAAAAAAAAAAATTCCAGCTGTAATGAAAAATTGTTACACCCTTTGTCAACCATGACAGATGCATAGAGAATTTAAATAGAATGTGCCTACACGGACTGTTCTTCTGTTTTTATACTGGAAATGGTTTAAAGGAAGATACCTTGTGACAAAAAAATATAAAAGGTTTATTATTTATATATTATATAAAATGAACAATAGACTCTTCTTTGCTTGTTTTTCATTTTATAGACATCATTTAAACACAATTCATATAATAATTATCAGTATGTATTTATATATTTCCTGTCCCATCTGTAGTTGTAAGGGCGATATATCAACTTAAGTTAGTAAATTTATGAGTGATTACCCACCTATTAGTCATTTTAATAATCTATGCAAATAAAATATTGAACTGCATTTAGACAAATTAGTTTTCAAGAAAAACAAACCATTTAATTAATCAGTTCTTTTACTCCTACATTTCTTAGATTGAAGTCTTATTTGTTCAATCCTATCATGTGAGGCACTCGGATACCTTTCTCTATTAAGCGATTATCTTGCTCCAACTTTGTTTTGAAATAGGCTTTATTGTTCTGTTGATAATCTTTCTATTGCAAGAGATATTTCCATTTCAGATATTAAACACACAAAATGTTTTACCATGAAAAGATTCTGAGCAAAAAGCAGTTTATATAATACCAGGAGTAATCAATGAGTGATAGATACCAGTGGACTTTTAAAAAATATAAAGGTAACATATTAATGAAACTGTTCATTGGCCTCGATTTTAGATGTGAATTCTTTACCTCCACAATTGTTCGAGACTTTTTTCATTGGATCTCACTATTACAACTTTCTAATAAATGCCATTGTTTTTGACAGCACTGGCATAGTAGTTATTTATAATTGGGTGCACCTGATAAAGAAAATTATAAGTTGTGTGGTGTAAATGTGTGCATATAGTTGTTTTTTTGTTTTTTTTCTCTTCATATACTCCATGTGTATATTTGCATTTAATGGTTTTTCAATGTCCAAAATCATGTATACCATTGGGTCTAATTTCGATATATCTGTAATGCATCCACTTAGATTATCAAAATAAATATACAGATGAGAAGATGAATATTTTTTGTTCAATTCATATTAAGTTATTTGAGTGCTATTTTGATATTTGTATTAATCTCAATGGTAGTAGCAAATAACTGATAAGAGAATCATTGCTATTACTGAATACTAGACCCCCTTCCCCATAAACCTGTTTGGTTCCATTTAAAAGCAGTTCATGATACAAAATGATGAGGTAACAATATTATCAATCTTATTATTAATTACACATTTTAATTTGTATTTAAAGATGTTAAAAGACAGTTTATTGTTCCACTGGGCTTCATAGTTAATACATTGAGTGAAAATTTGGAGTAATAACTTAAAACAGGTGTATTTTTCTATTAATTATTATTTATTAATAAATAAAATAATTTTCCAAGCTAAAAACTAATGAAAAACACCAAAACTGCCTTAATGCAATTATATCCTGAGTATGAAAATAAATTATTTTACAATATCAAGATATGTGGCTTACTTCCTCACATCAAAAGATAAATTTCTGTTATAAAATGTATTTTTAATATAAAATTAAAAAAGGTGTAATCTTTTTCAAAATAATAAGCACATTTTTTATTATTAGGTTGGTGCAAAAATGATGTCGTTTTTTGACGTATTTTTAACGTCAAGAACCGACATTATTTTTGCACCAACCTAATATATATATATTTGTTTCTTCTTTGCATTTAATTCAAAATATGTAAGTGCAGACAGCCAGCATACATCTTTTTATTTATTTACCATCAAATTATATGATACATATAGTTTCTTCACCTTTTCAAGTAATCGTTTATAAAAAGAAATGTTTTCATGTAGCGTAGCAAATTGTATAAATATATGTTGTGTTATGTATATTTAAATTTATTTAATAATGTTGTTATGTATTATGAATATTTATTTTTCACAAACATAATAGTTGGAATATAATATTCAAGTTTTTGTTTATATACATGGATCGATATAAGTATGTGTATTGAAAACAAATAGTAAATTTGCTATTGAAAATGCCGTAAAAACAGAAAAATTTCCCTAACTCAAGGAACCCTTTGTGTAATTTTAATGAAATTTGGCACAGCAATTGGCAGAGGTTCAAGGTACATTATGCTCCAAAATTGGTTGAGGTAATTGCGTATCATCAGAAGATTAGTTTTAGTATTACATAAACCAGTGGTTCTCAACCTTTTTTTACCCATGAACCACTTTTCCTTTTTTTTTTTTTTTATTTGTAGATCCCCATAAGCATTTGATGAAAAAAAAAAAAAAGAAGCTTATTTTATTTTTTTCTAATAGATAAGTTTTGGAATTGTCTTACAGAAATAATAAATGTATATGCTTTATTTTGAAGTAAAACTAATTTAATGAAAATAAACTTGTATTTAACAACTACATTCTGGGAAATATTTATATGCACTAATAAAATAACTATTTTTTTTTTTTTTTTTTGTGTGGATCCCAGTAATGTTACATGGACCACCAGGGTCAATATGGACCGCTGTTCAGAACCTCTGATATAGATAAAGGTTAATGAGACTTTATGAGCTTCATAAGATACAAAGAACTTAATAATCATAGGGAATAATGAAGGACTTTTTATACTAAATTTTACACACTCCATGGCTCAAGGTAGAAGGTTACTGTTAAAATAATTATGATAAATGAGTTGTACGATATCAATGAAATAAGGTAGAAAGAAGTGAGGATAAGGATAGATAGCAATTGAACCTTGACTTGAAATGGTTACAGTTCTTGTGTTCAGGGAAACATCTATAAGGGGAAAAAGCTATTCTAAATGTAGTGAGAGAGACAAAGTTTTCCTCAGTCTACTTGCATCATCTTCATTTTTCTTTTTAGGTAGTTTTCTTATGTTTCAAAGATTTATAAGCATGCTATTCAAAGTTTTGAAATTGAATCATTCCATGTCAAATCAACAAGGGTCTGATCATCACCGACATAGATTGTTTTAAAATTTGGTACACTTATAGAATTTGATGAGACAAGTTGAATAGTACCTATTTTACATCTCCAGGTCAAAGGGTCCCCGAGATATGACTCTTTGAAATTTACTAAAAATGGTGAATTTTGGAAATCTTAATAAATTTTTCTGCCATATGGCAAGTTGTTTACAAAACTTTGTAGTGGACTTTTGACTGAGTTACAAGAGTTTTACTGAGTTGTGCCAAATACAAAATGGTGGATTTTGGTATTTGCAACTATATGCTAACATTTTCATATCTCCCAACATGATAAAGTTATATATCTTTTGAATGCTGATTAGCATAAGAATTGTGATCATAAAATCAACAGAATTTGTGTTATTTGTGGTTAAATGTTGATCAAATTCAATGGAAAATAAACAAGTGTATTTTTGTTTTTGTTTACATTTTTATTATACAACAAATAGACTTTTATATGAAAAAGTGACATAATGAAAATAAATGTTTGTCATAAATTTATTTTAGAAAGTTAGTATTCTGTCTGTATATTGTACTTTGAAAATTTCGGAATTGATGATATATATAATGTATGTATGTATGTGCATTGATGCAATAGGAAAGAACAGATTAATGAGCCAAAGTTGTTTAGTATTTATGTTTGTATTTTTAAAGAACAGTGCTCAATACAGAAGTAGAGCTTAAATTATAATTATTTTTTAAAAATATTATTCCATTGCGACATAGAAATTGCTGTTTTGAAACTTGACTCAAGTCATGAAGTTTAATTTTAATATTAAACTTAAAATTTAGAGTACAGTTTCATTCTCAAGTGATGTTTTAGAATAACTCGCTGAAAAAATGCTTTACTCATTTGTAGGTTGCAAATGGAGGTGTAATCCAGCTTTTTTCCTTTCTTGTTATGAAAGGGTCACTACGGTGCTGAAAGTATAAATGTTTATTATGTGTCAAATTTTTGTAGTCATGTGAGGTTTGGTTGGTGGGGGTTGTCTGGCTACAATGGCTTTTTTTTTCCCCCAGGCTCTGTTGTTTTTATTACTATTTGTTAAAACTTACTGACTGCATGATGGAATCATATTTTTAAAATATATATATATATATATTCAAATGTTATAATAATATGTGTTTCTAAAGAATTAATAAATTTATTTTTAATACAATATTTTTATTACTTTCAATGTTATTATAGTGGATACTCATAGTTGAAACAGAAGCCCCGCTTTTAATTTAAACATTGTATATTTACATTTTGAGAAATCTTTATAAAGGGAATGTGCTCTCTGGCAGGAAGTAAACCCGTATCCACCTTTGGAAAAGAAATGACTGTTTCATCCCTCATGCTTTTACCACTTGTCTATAGAGAGTGTCACAGATCAGCAAGGCCCTATGCCTTAAAATCACTATTTTTCTTTTTTAAGGAAAAGAGGCTTGTTGAACTGTGATGCTCTCTGTAGCTGAGTGGTAAAAGCACACTGAATCAAACAGTGGTTTCTCTTACAAAAGGGGATGCAGGTTCAAACCCTACCAGAGAGCATGTTTTCTTTATTCAGTATTCTTGATTGCACAGTTTATACATTTTAAAACATAAATAAAAATGGTGCATCTATTTAAATTAGGAGTATCCACTATAGCATTTGAAGTTATATATATATATATATATATATATATATATATATATATATATATATAATCTGTGTGCTAATGGAGAGTGGTTTGGATTGAGGAATCTCAGAGCCATGTTTGAATTCCAGTTTATATTAACTTGTCTTCAAACACACTTGGGAAGGATATGAATCCATCTCTTTTCCTCCAGCTATGGGTAAATAACAGGACAGACTGTGTCCTATAGTTTTGGATGGTAACCAGTCTAGCAGGAGGTCAACTCTGAATTCAAAACTTGAGAAGGGAGGTTTGGAGACTTTGTGAAACACTGTGCACCAGTTCTATGTATTTGTGTTTTTCAAAAAGTCTGGTTGGTTCTGCACAAACTATTACCACTATAATTGGATCATATATGATGGTAGCCTGAATGTTTGGCTCTAAGTACTGAGCTGCTGGATTAAAAATAAAAAAATAGTTGCCAGTTTCATTTTGAATGTTAAATTTTATGAAGTCGAAGAGTTTTACTTCACATTTTTGGCTGTTTGAAGCAAAATACAGTTTTAACTTGCTGTAAAAAAAAATAAAATCAATGAATAAAAGCACATACAAATTACATATTTAGAAAGATTATATTTTCTTTCCAGCCATGTAAATATTTTTAATATTGGACCAAAAACACATGAGAAATTGTGAGATGAATGGACTAATTGGCAAATTTATCAATCTCAAACAAAATCAGATATTGACTGTAAATGCTATCATTACACAAGAAAATGAATAGCTTCTTTAGAAAGCAAAAATACTAGATTAAAAACCCCCCAAAAATTGAATTGGGAACTGTGATATCAGGGAAAAATACAGAAATCAATACGAAAACATAAATTACCAAAATGACCAATTCTAATATATATATATATATATATATATATATATATATATATATATAGTTGCATATCATGTGACTTTTGAAGCTAATTTGACTACAGTAAATGGATATATAGCCTGGGCCAGCATTACATAAGCTAATTTTAAATCTCGTGTATGATGTGACCCCCTTAAAATTAGCTTCAAAATTAGGTCTTCAAAAGTCGCATGATATGCGAGTATATATAGTTGAATGACATAATTGTAAAAAGACTTCTGTGTTACATATTTTGAGCTTTTGATTTTAGTAAGAAGTAAAAAGCAGTAGAAAATTGAATGAGGTTGGCTTGGTAATACATCTGGATGCAACAGATTCCCAAAAATTTAAATTTAAAGCTAAACAACCCTGCATCTTAAGCATTTCTCAATGTTAAATTATAGCCAACATTTGTTGTATTTCTGTGTATGTATATATATATCTCACTTCATTAATTAAAAAAAATATTATTAGTCCAAAGAGGTTATTCGCAGGATCAATCCTGGGTATGACAATAGCCTACATCTGGCAACAAGACCTCTGATCGTGAGATTGGGGCTTCTGAGGAGTGTGGAACCACCTCTTGATTGCTATTGCTTGCAGATCCACCCTGACTTGGGATGGTAGCACCTGTTAGGGTTCCAGATATGGGTAAATAGTGACACCCCCCCCAAACAAAACAAAAGTATAAAAATACATTTTTACAGTAAGATTACCAACAATACATATATATATATTTATTTATATATATATATATATATATATATATATATATATATATATATATATGTGTGTGTGTGTGAAAAATATATAGAAAATAGGAAAGAACTCGTTAGGTCTTGTTTTGAAACATGAGAACTCTTATGTAGCGTATTGGAATCATATATTTAGTTAAGGCCATAAAATTGTTCAATATTTAGATTTCAGCATTAAATAACCCGTAAGGGTTATATGACACTAAACAAAATCAACTGTTCACAGGTGCATTACATAAGAGTTTTGGAGATTTTCAATGGTGAAGAATGCAGAATTGGGCTACAGTATGAGGTACATCAATATGTATATAACCTAATATTGAATGAATTCATTCATTTTACACAACAAATATTTATTTTTCAACATAATTTCCTTCACTTAATTTGCTGGTGTAGGTTCACCAATAAATCTGTAGCCTAAAGATTTTTTTTTTTTTTTTACACAATAAATAGTTTTTTTTAGATAAACACCTACTTTTTCAACTCCACATTTCCCCATTAATCAGATAATTTGGACATCATACAGTGAAAATCTCAGATCAAAATTTAGCCATGTCAGGCTACAGATTTATCAACCTCTCCTCACGTATAATTCTTTTTTATGTTTTTTTTTTCTTTTTTCAATTTAGCTGATCGCTCCATCAAAGTCTCCAACTTACCCGAAAATATTTCAAATGATGTCCTTGGCTTCATCTTCTCAGAATCCATCAATGTAGAACGAAAACCTTTGTGAGTATCCAACCAAATTTAGAAAATCGTTTTTTTTTTGTTTTTTTTACATCATATAATTAGACGTCTTACAATTTATTTCATTCTTTATTCTCGGCGGATGTCTGGGTGGTATAATGGATAACAGCCTGGAATTAGAAATCAGAGTTCAGTTCCAATTCCAATCAGTTTCTTTACATTGATTAACCCACAAATATCCTTGGGGAAAGGCATGAATCCACCTCTTCTCTCCCACTCCCACCTATGTTAATAATAATTATGTTAAGTAAGTTAATTAATCAATCATTATTATCTCCTAAAAATTCTTACAATCTAAATATATTTTCTAGCCTTAAATAACCTGCAAATCTCTATCTATGAAAAGCAGGATGTGTGTGTGTGTGTGTGTGTGTGTGTGTAACGAATGCATGGCCGCAATTTTTGACGGATTTGCACAAAAATTTACATGCACATCCTCCAAGTTAGCGGGAAGGCCAAGACTAACTTTGCACTTCCCAACTGCCATCGATAGTGGAAATAATCGATTTTTTTCATGCTTCTACGGTAGTTTTCATGTAGTTTGTGGCCATTTTGTACTGGCCAGAGTGAGAACCAATAGCTGGCTGCCACGAATAGGCAGGAAGATTCTGTTGGCCAGCATGAGAGCCCACACCTGACTGACACGAATGTTAACTAGCATGCAAAAAAAATCAATAGCTGCATTCGTCACAAGTGGGAAAAATTTAAATCTGCATGGCACTTTACTCCAATTGGCTCATTCGCTTGCTTAAACTCAACTTGATTCTGATTCCACAGAACTGGGTTGGGTGTGAAAAAGTATTTGTTGTTAACATTCTTTTTTCATTCGGTTTTTCCAGTTACGAGTCCTTTTTTAAAGCTGATCGTTTTGTGTTCATTTTGTTTAGTTCTTTTTTCGTAACAGATTTAATGTTTAGTATAGAGCTTAGAAAAAATTGGCAATGTGAGATAGGCAAGAAGTAAGGCATGTAGCAACATCAGCACGGCAAAGGACACTCCTTTAAAGGCAAGGAAGGGCAAAAATATTTTAAGTCAAGTGATGGCGATAGATTGCTGTACGAGTCGTACGATTCTTGAATCAAGCACGGGCAATGCCGGACCATGCTGCTAGTGGTTGATAAACTGTAAAAAACAAATCAATCTATCATTTTCAGAAATTAATTTTAAAAAACGGTTTGGTTAAAAATTTTCAAGATCTATGAAATCATATTTCATTGTATTTTAATTTGACTACTAAAATAATACCAATTAAAAATGACTTGAGTATTAACCACATGGCTGATGACCTGAAAATAGGCAATTTTTATCATGTTAAAAAATCGTGTAATTTTCAAACCATAATACTGATATTTCTATGAACACGAATATGGTTACTGTATAGAAATATTGTTTTAGATTATAAACAGGATGCTCCGATTTACTTTTCAAAATGCAGTGACATTTCAAGATGCTCTGATTTTAAACCTATTAAAAGATACAGATATAATACTTTGACATTTGTGAATAGATTTCATCATGGAACACCTCTGAATTTTCCCAGTTTTTTCTGAGTGGGTTACCTGTGGCCGTCAGTTGATTTGTAATAAAATGGTACATATATAAAAAGTGATGTCAGCCTACCTCTGAAATCTGACCAATTGACCTTGTCCAAACATCAAATGTTTTTGTATTTTGTAATTCATCTTGGTTGAATGCTATAAAAAATAAGAATAAATAATTTGATAACTAGGTGAAGATGCTGCAAATTTATGTGAATAAAATTATTTCATTATAAAAAAAATACAGGGAACAGATGCATCAACTGAATGTGTGTAAAAATGAAGGGGTTTTTTGCCTGACCAAGAAGCCATTTCCCCAAAAAATATCTGATACTTTGTTATTTGATCAGATATTTTGTTGAGCCAAGAAATTTTCAGCACTTCCTTTGTGTGTGTGTGTGTGTGTGTGTGTGTGTGTGTAATTCTAAAGTTGGGTCGATGCCTTTGCAACCAATCTAGGAGAAGGGTAACTCTTATTTTCAAACTGTTGAGTAAACAACTATCTTTCCAAAGAACAATCATGACACTGCTCAGTTTACAAATATTAAAGAGGAAAGGAAGCTGTGGAGTGCTATAATCACCTACAGCCTGAAGGGACATGGCACTTCAAATAAGAGATTTCTAAACCATAGACTATATTTTGGAAGTGCAACTGAGCGATTGTTACTTGCATTTCACAAACTTTATGCACCTTTTAATTTAACACTAAAAATATCAATTATTGATTGACATTAATTTGGTACTTACCAGATCCCCATCTTTATGAACATTTCTCTCAGCAAACGAGGTTATTTTATTTATGGTAACTGGGTTTTTAGTAATTGTCTTACTCGGTTTCCATTGTTTCATACCATGTCTGAAAAATGGCGCTTTTATTGCAGTTGTCATGGTTTCTCAGTCTTTTGGCTGGCATCAAAGTGTAGTATCTGCCTTTGGGCAGATGAATTACATTTCATCTCTCAGTTGCGCTCTATCTAAAGACAGAGACACAACTGATTGAGAGGTGCCCAGCCTTGAGTAAACAACTGTCCATGGCTGTACCTCCCTCATTTTACTAAGGTGGGGGGGATCAGTAGTAATAGCCATGCACAACCAACAGTCGGGGATCTGGGTTATTTTTGGACCTGGCCCGGACATACATGCATGGAATCCTCACATTAAGCTGACCTTGTGTCACATTCTGCCAGCTGTGTGGCAAGAGAGTAGATGTTGGGCAAAAAACAAAACCTATTTTAATATAAGAATATAATATTAAAAGGTTCTCGGTCTTAGCTGAGATCAAAGTGTAGTATCTGTTCTTATCAGCTTACTCTGATTCTCTCACTCCATTTCTATCTTCCCTTCTTTCTTTCATTTTCTCAACTGAAATCAAGTTGTGTCTTTTCCTCTCTTTCCACATGATCAAAACAATGGTCCATTATTTATGAGGTATTGGCAAGGTTGTGCAAACTAATAAATAGTAGGACAAGCAACGTTATAAGAAGATACTAAAATTTTGTTGAATGTGATGAAAATAATTTTTTTTTTGTCTCCATTTGATCATGTAAATAATAAAATAGTGTGCAAATATTGAATGAAGATATTTGACGTTGTCTTTGAAAAAAAAAAAGAAATTGAATTATAAACCATTCTATTTTTTTCCATTTTTGTTATTTTAGTGCCACAACAGCAACTGTTGAATTTGGTTCCGTTCGTGATGTTGAGAATTATATTCGAAGAGATAAAACCCTCATGATAGAAAACAAATTTCTTGGAATTGAGGGCTGCTCAGTTAAAAGTGGAGAACCATCCAATGAAGGTAGGTCACTTATAATAAGACAATATTAAAAACCTATTTTAATATAAGAATATAATATTAAAAGCTTCTTGGCCTTTTGGCTAAGACCAAAGAACTTCTTCATATTAAAATAGCAATTTTAAAACCAGAAACAAATATTAAAGTACTTATTTTAGATAAGGATTGAAAAAAAAATACATAAATAAAAAATAGATTAACATTCCAGTTAAGGAAAAAAAATTTTGCTATTTCAGATCCCCTGGAATGTCGACAGCTTTACATTGAAAACTTACCTCGTTCAACAACCACTGAATACTTGGATGTTCTTTTCCCATTTGCCAAATGCATAAAACGCTTGGATGGTTGGTAAGTTATCTCTTTTCTGCTTTTTATTTATGTTTTATTTAATGCAAAGGTCAGTAACATAATAATCCCCTTATTTTCATATTTAATAAATATATATATACCCTGAGTCAATCTTTGAAAAGTATCCTGAACCTTTAGTGTTTTTGATACAATAATTATTGCTTTAGATATCTGTTGATCACTTTATTAACAAAAGAATCTGTTTGCCTTGGCATACATTAAATTATATAATTTCACATATATCAGTAGGTGTTGCTATTTTGTTTTATAAAATATAACAAATTCTTGTGTAAAGAAAAAAATGAGCTGTCACAAATCCAAGCAGTTCTGTTAACACCAACTGACATCCTGATACAAAAAAGGGTCAGCCTTCTATATGTGGCCACAGCCAAAATCTGGCTATGATTTGTTGATGACTATGCATCCAAATCCAGCAGGGGCATTATCTATGTTGAGAGACTGCCTTCTCCAGACACCCAGTTATCCTGCAGAACAAATCTTTACCCCACCAGATATACCCTCGTCAAGGTCATTTTTAGTATTGCTCTGATTCAATTCTACAGTCAGTACGTCTGCAGCCTAATAATTAAAAATGCATTTATTTTACATAAAAAAACACCGTATTTTTCAGTGTATAAGACTTTTTTTTTTACCTTAAAATTTAATTTCATAATCTGCTTGTATCCTATAGTAATTAATAATGTGTGTGTGTGAGAGAAAGTGAGATATTCACAAGCCATATATAGACATACATACATACACACACACACACACACACACACACATATATATAGATAATAGTAGTAGTAAATATACACATACATATGCAATCATATATCTAAAATATATAAATATATATACATACATAAATACACATATATAAATATATGTATAAAAAATAATTCCAAGAGGAAAGAATCCAAGTAGAACTCAATGTCCAGGACAGAGTAAGGATATAATAAAAAGGCTTAAACACTAATATTCCATGGTCATAATTTATTCCATTGGAATCGTAAATACGATCCAATTCATCAAACGTACAAATTCAAAAAGAAAACAGAAAAAACAACTCCGGAAATAAAAATAAAATTTAATGAGAGTGTGGGACAAATGTTAGAGTAAAAGAAAGCTATAGGGAGGGATATATATATATATATATATATATATATATATATATATATATATGTTCCAGTTATCAAAGCCTATTATGTCCATTTTCGTAATAGGCTTCGATAACTTTAACACGTTATTTGATAGTTAGTCTTTCCATGGTTGAAACTGCCAAAGACTTAAATTGTTAAATCTGAAAAAAAAAAATTTTAAAAAATCATTAGACACTTAATTCACATTTAAAATCAGTCCAAGTTATTGGAACAATCTATATATATGAATGGTTTAGTTCCCTTGAATATGTTACTTATCTCAATAGTATGGATTTCAAATGTGAAACGCACATCACCAAAGTACTTAATGCAGTTAACATTGATCATCATCTAATTGATCTTTCAATTTTCCTTGAATACTTGGCAAATACATAAAAAAATATATTTATTTTTCAATTTAATCTTCTTCCTTCCCAGTGAATTTAATCCAGCACTTCTCATTATATCAAACATTATACAATGAAAATTTCAGATCAGAATTCAACTAAACACTTATTAATCAACCCTCATAATTTTACACAGTGTCAGATTCATTATACACGCTAATGTTTTCACTTGGTTGGAAGAGGTGGAACTAAAATCCAAGATGTTTTGAGATCTACTGTGACTGTATTAATATTTTCAAAGTATTTTGGTACATGTTTACTAAAATTGCAAAATTTTCCAGGTTTTTAATTTTTGTTTATGTTTGTCAATCAAAATAAAGGACATTAATTGAATGTAAACAGTCGAACAAGATTTGGTTTTCTTTATTGCAAGGTAGAGGCAAAACTGGTTAAAAGGAAAGATGATACTATAGAATGAATAGGAAGCACAATTTTATATTTTAAACAGCTTTGAGAACTGTTCTTACAAGCATGTGTGTTTACCTGTATTTGCATTACTAGAAACTGTCAGAAAATAGTTTACCCACTGTAATGTTGAAACAACAGGAGACACAGCCCAAGTTGCTATTTTCATTTTGAATTTTCATTAAGATAGAAAAACTCATAAAAGTCAGAGACTTTCCAAAACACAATCAAATATAATCGATAAATACTAATGAAGTGTAGGAATGTCAAGAAGCTGCTATTAATATGTAAAATATTTTATTCAGGAATATAGCTTATTGTCTTTATCCAATATGTTTTTATGTCCTACATCTTTTAAATAATCTCTAAAGGGTTGATAAGCTGTAAAAAAAACAAATCAAAACCTT
The DNA here is from genome assembly GCA_963932145.1 of Acanthosepion lycidas. Lineage (NCBI taxonomy): Eukaryota > Metazoa > Mollusca > Cephalopoda > Sepiida > Sepiidae > Acanthosepion > Acanthosepion lycidas. The sequence continues at coordinate 27,674,369 of OZ010611.1, read as the reverse complement.
TTTGTGGCAAAAAAAAAAAGAAATGTTGTGAAAGAAGTTCAAGGAGGAATGTTTCCATTTTTATTCTTACAAAGCAATTAATTTTCTATAATGACCAACAGGCCTGATTAGAATAGCTTTGAAGATGGGTAAGATATGTTGGGTTTTAGAATTTGCTTTACGTTGACAGAGCAGAGTGAAAATGACAACAACTACAACTGTTTAATCTGCTAGAATATTCTAATGCATGGTATTTGCCAGTGTTGTTGTATCTAGTTTGTAATTTCATGATACCCACTGTGAAATGACCCATGTAAATGTTTGTATACTAAACACTGATGTCTTATTACTTTAGCTCTGCACTTGCTGAGTATCGTACTGCAAAGGATGCGGAACTGGAACTGACTAAATCCAAAACTCTTCGTATTGATAGACACCAACTGAGTGTCAGGCTGGCCAAAGAATGCCACAGACCTGGTAAGTCAACATATATATATATATATATATATATATATATATATATATATATATATATATATATATATATATATACACAAATTTTCTTTTTCTTTCACTCCAAGCAAGGCAATAAAGCCACTAAGATGCAAGGGTTACTTAGTGTGAAAGAATGTTAGAAAAAAATAGATCTTAAACAGAAAGAATAATAAAAGAGCAACAATTAAGAAGACAGATTATAGCAATTGACATTGCCTTTAAATTTTTGAAGATCAAAGTTGATTGGGAAACAAGAAGCCAGAAGTGAGTTGCACGAGAAGTACGAGAGATAAGAAACTGTTAGCATAGAACTTAGTTATATCTAACAATTTCAACTATTAAAAGATGATACCTAACTGCCAATCTAGTACTGCACTTAAATTCTGAAGTCGAGGTACCGGAGAGGAAAGTTACGTTATGGAAGTGGGAAAGGGACTGAAGTAAAGATGCCAGATCAGGACTTGTAACATTGCAGATTCTACTTTGGATTTTATCAAGAATCTCTAAATGCATAATAGAAGTACCAGACCAGATATAGCAGTAATATTCAATGCATAGACGAATGGTAGACTTATGAATGTGTAAGATAGATTCTGGCAAGAAAAACTGTCTTGCACAACACCGTGAATCAACATTACCAGCAGCAGACCTAACATTTGGTGTAGTATCATTTTTTTTTTTTTTTTTTTTTTTTGCCTGGGAAGATCCTGTAAGTGATTCTCCTGGAAGATAGCATCAGCCATGCTGAGGGGAGGTAAAAAAGATTCTCTCAGATGATTTTGGAGGTGCTAAAATGAACAAACTGTTTCTTGCTCCATTTAACAGATTGTAGGTCAGTCAGCAGCCAGTTTAGCCTTATTGAACTGGTCAGATTTAGCATTAAAACAGGAATAAATAGTTGTCATCAGCATAGATACCAAAAAACAAAAGCATCTTTTTTCTTCAACACATCAAAGTTAAATTCAACCAGATTTTGTTTATCATCAGCACTATAGTGTTAATTTGCCAAACAAGAAATATTCTTGAAAAATAGGATTGCATTAAAAAAGAAGATAAAAAAATAATCACAATTAAAACTGAATATTTGCAAAATTTACATACATTAATTAGTTCATATTATTGATTTCATCTCGGTTATTATAGACACAATGTTTCAGCCAAGTACCTTCTGATCATCATCAGATGTCCATTGTTTTGACAGACATGGGATATTTGTTTATTATTGTGTTATTTTGATGCCAGTTATTTTTAATTCCTGCTAAGCCCCTGTGTTACTATATGATCCAGAGATTGACAGTAGCACGTGAATAACAAACTACCTGATATACCACCATCCCAAAGGACATCTGTGGTATGTGTTTGGAGCCTTATAAGTCTCCAAACAATGTCAATGTCAGATGGTTTTGATATTTGCTTCTCATGACACGATAGTACCACTGTTCATAATTTCAATAATTTTGTATTTCACTTTTGAAATAAGAAATAATTAGGAATCTGGTGTGAATACTGGTTCAGGTGGGAACAGACAATAACTGACATCATTGGAACAAAGTAACACAATAATCAAGAGATAATCCCATGTCAACCAAAACAATGGACACCTGATGATGGCCAGAGGCTACTTAGCTGAAACTTAACATCTATAGTAATGTCTATAAAAGTATATTGAAAATTACTCATTTCAAAAATGAAATCCAAGAATTATCAAAATATGCAAAATTGTTAATTACTTTATTATAATTAGGCTTAGTCGTTTATCACTTCCATGAGGGCAAATATGACACATGGACATTTTAGAGTGAGTACTAATACACAATTTCTGGTCATGTGACAGACAAAAATTGCCAGATTCTTTTATCTATTATCACAGATATCAAAGTGTGCCTATGTCTCCTTAGTACAAAGGAGATGTGCTACCAAGTGAACACATCTCCAGGCACCTTGCTTCAGTTGAAGCAGTGTAGTGTGACCTAGAGATGGGAATGGTGTTACTCAACCGATGGTGTCCAAAATCGCAAAGGACCCAACAATTGATATACACAAGATAGCTGCTAAGTTAAAAGTAGGCCCCAAGACCATCAGAACAATTGTAGATGATGAACTGGGTTTCATATCATACACCTGTTAACCAAAGTTCCTCCTCATAGAATCCATGAAAACCAGGAAGCTGGAACAGTACAGAAAAGTGCTTGGGCATCTCAAGTATTAGTGATCCACTCTCTGTTGAGAAATCTTCATCATGGATACTGTTTTGAACTGCCAAAATGATCAGAACCTTGTGGAACCAACAGTTGATTTCAAAAGCTCACTCAGGATCATACATCCAACTCGTATCATGATCATAAAAAAATAATACTACCTATTTTTTTTTTTTTTTTTTTTTTTTTTTTTTTAAATATTTGAAGGAAAGTGACTGCCAATGCCTACCACAAGATCCTGAGATAACATATTTTGCTATAGCTCAGTGAAGACCCAGGACAGTGCTTCCAGTTAACCACCGAAGAAGGTTCAGAAGTTCTGCAAAGTTACCTTTGCTGATTTCTAGCCAGTAGACTTCTGGCCTTCTTCCACCTTGGACCAGAACCTGCTAGAGTATGCTGTATGGGGCATTTTCAGATAGACCATTAAGAAGACCTCCCACATGGATATCGGTACACTTAGGGCTGCCATCAAGGAAGGGATATCTAAGATGTTCAAAGACTTACTGCTTAAGTGTCATCTAGCTTTTCAAGGTCATGTTAAGGTCATAATTGTAAATAATAGAAGCTATATCGAAGAAATTAGTTTGTCTTAAAATTATTTATTATTTTTCTTAATATCCTTTAGTATTAATAAGGACTATTTAAGTCAATTCTGAATTGGTAGCAATTTTGCCGATTTTTAGATTTCCCCATTTTATATTTGATCAATTTTTAAAGGATTACCGAGAAACGGTTGCCTGTTCGCACATTTCAATTGTTTAACTTACCTTTTCTTTTAAATTCATCTTGTTTACATTTATACAGTGATTTTCTAAGTATATCTTAGATGTGGTGCAAGGCTGAAAGAATGGGACTCAAATACACTATTCAGTTGTAAATTGATCTAGCAAGACAAGCTTGCTAACCATTACACTGCATCAAAATGTCCAAATACAGTTGTCATGAGTGGAATTTGAGCCCACACCCACATTCATAAACTAGAAACACTTATTGTCCCGGTAAGGTATGCTACAACCTTGAGTCTGATGTCTTAGACCATCCTGATACCTAACCATGATAACACTGCCAAGAATCCTTGAAGATGCAAGTCACATACTTCAATGTAATTCACTAGAACAGTTTCAGTGTGTTTACTCTTACCATTGTCAGAAATTCAATCACAGTTCACTAAATAAAATATGCTTTTTTTTTTTTTTTTTAGTCAATCTGTCTGTTAACACTTCCAGTAAAGCAATAAAAAAAAAAATTGAATACCTGTGTTTCTATAAATGTTTAAATATAATCTCCCTTATTGATTCATGCTTTGAGCATCTTTCCTAGAAAAGGTCACAGCTGAATAAGGCCCGTAGTCCTTAATAATTTCATTTCCCCTTGATGTAAAAATTCAGGTAAACAATCTCTATGACAGGAATAAAGAATTTTGTAAATATTAGTTTCCATAAATATTTCTTAAATGAATCCACAGAACGGTTTGTTGAATTTAAATATTTGTAGTCTTAAAATATTAGCCATAGAAACCTTTAAATAATTTTAGAAAATCAATTTTACGTTCACTTCCTTATCAACTAAAATTTGAGGGATAGATTAACTAAGACAGATTTGTCAGGAGTGGGATTCAAACCGACACCCACATTTGTGGACCTAAACACTCATTAAGGCATACTACAACTTTGAGCTTGGTGCCTTAGACAACTCGGCTATCCTAACAACTAACTCTTGTTTACATCTGTATGACTGCATTTTTATTTTTTTTATTTTTTATTTTTTTCACCTTAAGGAGGAGGTTATTATAATTCCCATATCCGTTATGAAAAAGGCCACTCATCATCAGACCGCTCCAGTAACTCGGATGCTGATAAAACAGTGAAAAAGAAGTCACCTGTAGACAATAATGACTTGCTCTTTTCAGGCAAGGAAATACTCTCTGATTTGTATGGAGTAAGTAGATACCATATTTTTTGTGTAGAATTTGACCCCATATTTCTGACACTAAAAACAATAGATAAATTACATCCTTGAGTATATGATCCCGTAGTACAGTTGTCCCTTTTTCATTTTTCTTTTGTTTTTAAAAGTCGTACCATATTATCCATTAAAATCTCAATGTCGTACATATCAGGTGCCCAAAAAAGTTTTGCCAATTTTTATAAAGGAGATTAAAGATGCATATTTAAAGTCTTAAATGTATTTATTTATCAAAATATGAACCATCACATTCTATGACCTTCTCCCAACAGTTTAACAACTGAGTAATGCCATTTTTGTAAAAGTCCTTAGTTTTACTTTGGAAAAAGTTATGCATTTTCATTTTCAAGTCATCTTTATTATTAAATGTCCTGTTCTTCATATAATTATCTAAGCCTAAAAACAAGTGAAAATCTGTTGGGGGAGAGGTCTGGTGAATACAGTGGATGAAGCATAATCTGCCACTTTAGCTCTGATATCTTAGCATGGGTCATTCTTGCAACGTGTGGACGAGCATTGTCCTGGAGAAACAAAACTTGTTTTCTGTTTACTAATGCAGGCTGTTTCTTCAACAAATTTTCCTGAACTCGTTCAAGTTGCTCTGCTATATTTGTTAGCAGTAATGGTTTCAGACGTTTTTAAAAACTCATAGTGAATTATTCCTTGACATGTCCACCAAACACACAGCAAAAGTTCTTTTTTTTGAATAGTGGTGCCTTTGAAGTTTGTGGCAAAGGATCACCCGCCAATAACCAATGATGTTTCCTCTTAGAGTTTGTATACATGATCCACTTTTCATCATGTCATAATTTGATCAAAAATGGGTTCCTTTGTTAGTCTACTGCAATGAGAAGAGCATATGGTAAACCTCTGCAGTTTGTTTGCTGGTGTTAAGTCATATGATACCCATTTGCTTAATTTCCATTTCTTCCGCAGCTGGTGCAAATGCAGTCTTATAGTTTCATCACTTACATTAAACCTCAAAGCTAGTTCATGACATGTTAAACCTGAGTCTGATTCTATGGCCTGCCTTTAAATCCTCATTGTTTAGGGATAATGGTCGTCCAGCTTTGACATTCATCTTCAAGGGTTTCATTGCCACAACAAAACTTCTGAAACCAATTATGTGCAATTCATTCACTTACTGCACCTTTGCCAAAGGCTGTACATAGCATACAAGAAGCACATGATGCACTTGTACCAAGTTTAAACTCGTACAACAGACAAGCACGAATTACCAATTTTTTATCAGTCATTTCGAGGGTTCTGACATGAGAAATAAAATGATATTAGTTATGTAATAAAATAACTAAATCTTTCAACAATGTACTTGTCAGTACAAGTTGCTTCCTGTATACTTATGCTTGTTAGTAACTAAACAGCTGGGTCAGAAATAAGTTAACAAAAATTGGCAACAACTTTTTTGGGTACCCGATATATTTCGCTAAAATATTTAATTTTCCAAGATATTAAAGAATAGAAATGTACTGAATGTTTGTTGTAATTTCCATTTCAAAACTTATTTTCCAATTTTTGAGGACAGGTGCTTTGTTGTAACATTAATGTTATCAAAACCTGAGAGATGTTGTGTATTCTCTTTGTTAATTTTTGTTAAAATCAATTTCAATGAATTTCATGTCTTTCAGACAAATGACATTCAGTTACATTGATTCCAAAGGAACAAAATTTGCCAACATATCAAATAGCTTTTGTAAACAATTGTTTTCAATACCTGCCTACTCTGTGTTTTATTATCTATGGTGATAACTGAGTAGGTTTGCAAGCTTTGTTTTAAATAAGAGTTTTTTTTTTCTAAGCTGAGCAAAATATTCTGAAAATGTGTCTGTCAATCAGTTATTTGTCATATGTGATACACCCTTAGCTGTTCATGTATCTTTCAATACATGTCTGACACGACAGATTTTTTTCTCTGCAGTAGGTTGCCATTTCTTTCTGCAGTAGACCAGTTGCCATCCACGGCTATAGAACCCGATCTGTCCTGCTATTTGATTCCTCAATCCGAGCCGCTATACGCTACTCCACCATGCCTCCTGAAAATGTGTATTTGTGTATAATATGACTCCACATTTTTTGCTTTCAATTTTCATTCAAAATCTTTCATATTATATATGGGAATGAATTTAATTAGTCATTAACATAACAAATATTGTTTAGACAAATGGTAATGCTGAGACTAGCTGTTTCTTTATAAGGAAACATCGAGCCTGATCAGTACTTAGCTGAGTGACTGCTTTGGAATCCCAGGTGCTATAAGCTTGGATATGTGGATTGGGCAATGAACTTAGAAGCACATCATGTTGAAACATTGGTTCCCATTTTTGAAGTGGTCTGTCAGGGATTCACCTGGCAAATGTACGGTATTTATCAATCCACCCATGAGGACCGAATGTGGCACAAGGCCGGTTTAATGTGGGTATCTCCGAGTCCGTAGGCTCGGCCAAAAATATAGCCTTTGAACCCGCCTAGACGGGTTCAGACCCTGTCTACCTCCCCGAACGAAACCTTGCCCTTCGGCAAAGCCTCGTCCGGGTTCCTCTCTGCTAACGCAGAGAGTTCAACAGACGCCGACTCGGAAGCTCACAAAGGCAGCGTACTACCCGAAAGCCAAGTCAGCACACCTGGTAAATGTACTCTCTGTGGAAGAAATGCCATGGGCTTATATTGAATTCCATAGCAGAATTCATTACAAACAACAGGTGAGACAGGCCAATCCAACAACGACAAAGCATTGGCTTCTATTAGCTGGTGGTTGTGAGTTCAATTCCTGTGCTGGTAATACATAAGTATATAGAACAATAATGCCCATAAAATCATGAAAGTTAAACAACATCAAGCCTGGTCAGTACTTAGATGGGCGGAGCTTGGGAATACCAGGTGCTGTAAGCTTGGATGTGTGGGTGGTGTAATGTATAATGGCTCACTCAGTTAAACAGATGGGCAAGTTACATTTCCTGTTGGTTTTGTTATATATATTCATATAGGCACAAATACCCTTGGGAAAGATATGAATCCACCTCTTCTCCCCACAACTATGGCTTAATTAGTAAAACATTTATCATAAAAACATGATTATCTCAAAAAAATTCTTACAATCTAAAAATATCTTTTGGCCTTAAATAATCTGCAAAAGGGTTGATAAGCCATAAAAAATGAATCAGCCAACCAAATTATAAGGAAAAATTTAGCATTCATTAACTAAACAGCATGACTGTTGGCTAAAATTTATCAAATCTTTCTCTTAAAATTTTTTTTTTTGCAGGCAAATGAGTTTCTCAAGTTTACTGCTATCATTCTCTCTAGTATTGATTGGAGTTTCCTTCCTAACTTTTTGTTTGAAGATGTGTGGAAAATAAATGTCTTATGTCATTATTTTCTATTCAAGTGACATGTACATATTTTAGTTGTTGCTGCTGTTGAAAGTGATGTGGTTTTTGTTATTTGGTAAATTTCTTTGTGATTGTATAATGCCAGTCTAATATATCGGAAGAATAGTCCTTGCAGTTTTAACATTCTTAAAAGTAGCAAACTCTACCCCAAAATATAAAAAGGAAACTGAATAAATGCAACTAAAACCAAATTACGTCCCCACCCTTACATAACAACTTATAAAAGAATGTGTCTGCAAAATAGACACAAAAACAAATATTAAAACTACCCAATTCAGCACATGGGCTTGATGTGTGGGTAAAATCTGAATCTAAGACCTGTAGAATAACAATACAATAAACAACACTTACCAGCGTAAGAGTCCCAGCTAGCATCCAGCTGGCAGACAAAAATAAAGCAGGTTGTAACTTAATACAAACCCTGCAAACTAACTGATGAATCAAGCTGGTACCTGAGTGGAGGTATTTCTATATAAATACCAGCTTGATTCATCAGTTAGTTTGCAGGGTTTGTATTAAGTTACAACCTGCTTTATTTTTGTCTGCCAGCTGGACACTAGCTGGGACTCTTACGCCGGTAAGTGCTGTTTATTGTATTGTTATTCTACAAGACCCACAAGGTTTATTCATTTGCATCCATTTTTAATTATTGATCTGAGAAAATGGTTGTATATAGCTGATAGTTTAGACATTTCTGTATGAGTTGAATGTCATGTAAGTCTAGATCTGATGATGGAAGGGACAACATAACACTACTGACTGATACTAGGACAACTCGGGACCAGAAAAACATAACTTTTTTTTATAACTGAATATAAGTAATTATTAAGGATTAAAACCTTAATTAGTGAACATTTTTCTTCAAATACAGCATTTCAAAGGGCATTATGTAAAATATGAATCAGCTTTTTGTTTTTAATTAAAGTTAATCATAAATTATTAAATTATTTTTTATAAAAATATTTTGGAAAGTTGATTTACTTTGTTAAAAAATAAATTACATTACGATTTACTTTATTAAAAGTAATTAAAAACAAAAACTGCCTCATTTTGATATGCATTTTTCAATTTACTTTATTAAAAAAATAATAAAAACAAGTGTGTTTTATTGAATTATTTTTTATATGTCAATTTATTTCATTAAAAAATAAATTTCTTTATTAAAAATAATTAAAAACAAAAAAAATAGGTTCATATTTTACTTAATGCTCATTTCAAGTGTATAATCTAAAAAAAAAAAAAATTAAAAAAATCCTATTTCTCTTGAAAATGGCAACAGAACAATGATCCTTAATATACCAAGTGTAACAGCTCATTTCAATAGCACTATATAAATTGACCATGATCATTATTAGTCAATTTACCCCACAGGAACTTTATATGGATCAATATATTAATAAGAATAGATTTAATAAGAGTGTCAACAGAGATCAAAATAGATTGAAGTTCAAATATGGATCAGTGTAGAGATATTAAGGATCTCAACATGACCATTTGAGCTGGGAACAAATCTGAATCAAAATTGATTTAGTAATAATGCAAATGGAGATGTCAACAGGAATTTTTATGAGCTCAAGCTTTTATCTTCAGTATTTTTTTTTTTTAATCTGAACATTATTTATTTATTCATTTGTTTTACCGCTTCATTTTTAAAATTGTCCAATCAGAATTAACCTAACATACTCAGTTTGGAATACAATTCTACAGAATACATTCTACACTTGTTATAATTGATTGTGATGCTGTTGTTGATTTTTCTCAATTCATTTGGATATTTATTAAAATTTCCTCTTTACCAGCTTCCTGTAGAATTTGGACGTAGCAGTCATAGTCGACAGAGAAAAGATAACCAGGATGTTTGTTTTAAAAAACAAACTGAACAAACCAAGAAAGAAACTCTAACCAGCAGTCCTACTGCTACTGTCACAGCATCAACATCATCTAAAAATGATACTGGCAGAACCAAAAATGAGGGGCCTGAATCCCAGAAAGAAAGCAGCAGCCGTTCAGATAAACAATCGGATGTCAAATCAGATCGAAACACCAATCGGGCCGATGGATCTGAAAAATTTCCTGCCAACCTTTCAAACAAGGACAAGTAAGAAAATAAGTTTTTTGAGTATTTTATCAATTTAATTCTATTTACTTCCTTACAATAATTTCTAAAATCAATAATTTTCATTATTATACTCCGATTCATGCTAATACGTTTCTTGTTAGTTGTTATATTTGGAACATTTTTTAGATGTTTTAACCTCCGACCTCCTTCAATTTGAACCAAATTTTATTCTGTCCCTGTAGGTCTCATTCAACTGTTGGTTATAGTGAATATCTTCTGTTACATAATTTGTAAATATAATTTAAACCAAAGTATGTGGATTTCACTGCTTGACGTAGGGTTTGAACTCACAATTACCAAGTCAACATACAATGAGCCAGCTACTTATATTCACTATCATTTGATAAGACAGTCAGGTGGTTAGTTTTTTGACTTTTAAACTTAATGTTTGTTTATTCCCGATCAAGTTAATGAATTTTTTTTGTCCTCTTTCCAATTTTACTTTTTCAAATGAACAAAAGGGAAAATGACTAAACTAGCAAAATTTCTTCAGTGATTTTTATGGAATATCCATTTTAAGAAAATGTGCTTTATTACTAGCAGCCATACCCAGCTGGTCAATCAGAAAAAGCATTCAATTAGAATGGAGCAAAAACAGCATCATGTTTAGATGTAACTAATTAATTAATTACTTTAAAGTACTTTCATTAAAAAACATTTTGAATTAATGCAGTTACTGATATCACAGAAGTATTCTGTATATATTCAAATGAACTTAGCCAAGGACATGAAGGGGTAAAACAGGCAATATGAAGACCCACTTCAGACCACAATTATTAGTTTTTGAAATTCACTTTTTCAGTTTGCTACCAGATGTAAAAGAGGATACATTTATAAAGCAATTGTTAAGTTGTGATGAAAATTGGTTGAAAGATCAACAAAAAATAAATTTTTGCTATTTATGCAGGTTTTCACTATATGGGTGGACTCAATTATCAAGTTAAATGACTGTTAAACTATCAACTTATTGTTGGCTACAATTGAGTGAAGTTTGTATTAGATTGCTTAGAAATTGAGGGATTTTTTAGTTGAAAATTTGTGTTGAAATCGATTTTTCTTTTTTTGCGGTTTTTCACCGAACGCAGTGGCGTAGAAATAAAAATGAGTTATTGTTGAGCTCGTCATGATGTAAGTAACCTAAGTACCAAGTTTGAACAAAATTGGTGAAAAAAAGTTGAATTTGTCAATTTCTGATTTTTTAAAAATTATCAATTTTTTTTATGTTAAGAATCTATCTCATACATTGTACAATGGGCATGCCAAGTTTGGTCAAAATCAGTTGGATGGATCTCAAGTGAAAAGGTATCACACAGACACACAGACATCCTCTGTTTTATTTATTTATTTATTTATATATATATATATATATATATATATATATATATAATTGGACTATTGTCCTCATCCTTGTTGTTATTATCATAGTGATTTGGCCTTTGTGCCCTCTGGCCTCCTTATCTGTTAAGTGCCATACGAGACATGCACTTGAGCTAGCATGTCTCTTTCAATTCATGCCTGATCAAGGGTATTTGTATGTAAGTGAATGCAATAAACCTGACTGGAATTCAAACTCAATTATCCAATTTCTCATTCCGAGCCATTATCCATTACATCACACACACATCCAGCCTCCTAACAGTCTGCTGAATTAATTCTTTAGCATTCAAACTTTCTCTGTAAATATTGACTCCCAAAGTCTTACTGTTTGCATGATTTCCTGTGTTATTTGTGATGATGTCATCATATATTATTGCAGATTATATATAGGGCAGGTTGAATATTGAGAGACAATATTTACAGAGATAGGTTGGACATTGGGAGCCAATATTTACAGAGGCTGGTTGGACATTGAGAGCCAATATTTACAGAGGCTGGTTGGACATTGAGAGCCAATATTTACAGAGGCAGGTTGGGCATTGAGAGCCAATATTTATGTGGCAGATTTGGGCAGGTTGAATTCTAAAGGGTTAAATCAATGGTTCATGAATTTGATGACATAGTAATTGTGAGTTCAATCTCTGGTCAGGGCAAACAATAATTGAGCAATACTAAATAAGAAGAAAACAAAAAGAAACAGTGGAATTAGAACAATCTATCCCCATACATTAAATAAAGAGTTCAGTTCAAAATTCATACTCATATCGACATATATATATGAAGAAGTCCAGAGCCCTCAATGGCTGAAATATTGTGGTAATAACACCAAATTAGGACAATAGCTTGATCGTAAATAATGATAGCTCCTCATCCCAGAATTTTAGCCAAATGTGTACTTTGTTTTATTAAATCGTGAAAAGTTCATGAAAAACATAACTATTTTTGTCAAAAATATTAATGTTAAAAACGTTTTTTTTCTTTTCCTACTTTCATAGGCACCATACCTCAACATCATGTGCTACAAACGAGTCATTTGGTATGACATCTTCAGACAGTAAAACTGTGAATAAGGCTAGGAATCCAGATAGCCAGCCAAGGATGTCAAGTTCTGACTACTCAACCAGAAGAAGTAGCAGTAATGCAGACAAAAGACGCTCCAATCAACGTGAGTCTGGAGCAGATAAAAGTAGACATTTCCAGATGGAGCGTGGCAACTACAGCTCTGACCACAGGAAGCGTGAGAGGCAGACCCGAAGAAGTGAAGAACGTCACCACAAGCAAGAGCACTGTGATGGCAGGTCTGGTGAAAGGCGGGTCAGGAACAATGAGGATAAAAGAAGTTTTAAAAGCAACTGTGGTAGTAATGACCAAGAGAGATCTTATGAAAGGGACAGACAAGAAGAAAAAAGGAAAACTCTTGATGAAAACAGTATGAGAAGAGAGGACCAGAAAAGATATAGCGGAACTGAAAGATTTTGGACAAGAGTCGATGAGAGCCAAACATTTGGGAGGTCCTCAACTGAGTCTGATAAGCAACTGATCAGTCACAGGTTTGATACACGTGGCTCTGAGAGAAACAATAGAGGTCATTCTGTAGTTAATTCTGGATCAGCTACAGACAAAATGAAATGCAATTACCAAGAGTCAGAATTAAGCTACCTTGAAACTTCAAACAATAACAATTTTAGAAGCAGTAGAAACTCGAACGAGAGGATGTTCAATCAGGCCAGTATAAACGATTGGGGAAGAATTGAAGACAAAGGATTATTTTCATCACGTGAGCATGAGAATATCAGATGGAATAAAGAAGAAAGAAGAATGACCCAGGAACAGCAAAGAATCTCGATTGCAGATCATGAAGCATATAACAAAGGATCCTTCATGGATCAAAGCAGATTTAATGGTAGACCAAACATGAGTCAAGATAGTTTTGATAGGGATCAAAATAAGTATCATAATATGCAACAGAATAGAGTCAGTATGGGTTCAAACATGGACCAAGAGCGATTTAATCAAGGCCCAAATATAGGTCAAGATAAATTCAGTATTAATGCAAATATGTCTTGTGGCAGATTCAGTAACTATTCAAATGTGGATCAAGATCAGTTAAGTCAAAATTCAGTTATCAATGAAAGAAAAATTGGTAATCTAAATGTGGATTATAGAAAATTTGATCCAGGTTCAAATTTTGATAATACTACCATGAATCGAGAAAGATTTCAAAGAGATTCCAATATGGACCAAGGGAGATTTGGTGGGGATTCAAATATGGACCAAAGAAGTTTTGATAGGGGTTCAAATATGGGCCTAGTAAGATTAGATAGGGTTTCAAATATGGATCAAGAGAGACTTGATAGGGGTTCAGATATGAAACAGGGAAGATTTGATAGGGGTTCAAATATGGACCAAGGAAGATTTGATAGGGGTTCAAATATGGACCTAGGAAGATTAGATAGGGGTTCAAATATAGGGCAAAGTAGATTTGATAGAGGTACAAATATGGATCAAGAGAGACTTGATAGGGGTTCAAATATGAAACAGGGGAGATTTGATAGGGGTTTAAATATGAACCAGGGAAGATTTGATAGTGGTTCAAATATGGACCAAGGTAGATTTGATAGGGGTTCAAATATGGACCAAGGAAGATTTGATAGGGGTTCAAATATGAATCAGGGAAGATTTGATACGGGTTCAAATATGGACCAGGGAAGATTTGATAGAGGTTCAAATATGGACCAAGGAAGATTCGATAGGGGTTCAAATATGAACCAAGGAAGATTCGATAGGGGTTCAAATATGGACCAGGGAAAATTCGATAGGGGTTCAAATATGGACCAGGGAAGATTCGATATAAGTTCAAATATGGACCAGGGAAGATTTGATAGGGGTTCAAATATGGACCAAAGTAGATTTGATAGGGGTTCAAATATGGACCAAAGTAGATTTGATAGGGATTCAAATATGGACTGTAGAAATACATCTATGAATCAAAGAATGTCTAATGGTAGTTTAAATTTAGATAAGAATACATATATAAATAACAGTGCATTTCCTCATAATCCAAACATAGAGGAAAATTTAGCCAAAGGCGCTAATGGAAACCAAAATAGGCTTAACAGAGACTCGAGAACAGATCAACTTAGATTTGGTAGTGGGTCAAATATGAACCAGAAAGCTTTTGATAAAGGTCCAAAAATTGACTTTAGTATATTTGGTAACACTCCACACATGGATCAAAATAGATTTGATAAGGGTCCTAATATGAATCAAAATAGATTTGATGACTGTCCAAACAAGGATCAGAATAGATTTTATATGAGCCAAAATACTGATAAGGATAGATTTGATATGAATGTCAACATTGATCAAAATAGATTTAAGAAGGGTTTAAACATAGATCAAAATAGATTAAATTGGGGTTCAAATATGGATCAATGTAGAGTTAATAATGATCTAAGCATGAGCCAAAACAGATTTGATAATAATGCAAGTCTCAGTGAGCTTAGTAAAAGCTGGAAATCAAATGATCAAAAATTTGGGAGAAATAACAGGGAGAGAGAGGCAGGTTTCAAAAGTAACTTTAATGTTGATTCACAG
Source organism: Acanthosepion lycidas (assembly GCA_963932145.1). Taxonomy (NCBI): domain Eukaryota; kingdom Metazoa; phylum Mollusca; class Cephalopoda; order Sepiida; family Sepiidae; genus Acanthosepion; species Acanthosepion lycidas. The sequence continues at coordinate 27,659,229 of OZ010611.1, read as the reverse complement.
CTGTGTTGGGCTGGGCCAAATATGGATCGAGTGCAAAACAAACAAGGGATCAATTCGAACAGATGTTTTGATCAGTTAAGCAGTCCACCAGAGAAAAGAACATTCAATAAGATGGCAGCAGAAAATCAATGGAAATGCAATACATCACTCGGGAATTTTAGACAGGAAACTCCTGAAGGAACTAACCAAGAATTTCCCAACAAAAGACCCCGAAGAGACAGCAACAGTGGTGGCTATATGAAGAATAGCACTAATAACTCTTGTGGTCAGAATAGTCAGCTGATGAATTCTTATCCATTCCATGCTCCACCACTTCATCTTCCACCGCCACCACTCTTATCATCTGCACTCCCAGTGATGAAATCATCCATCACACAACAAAATCAATTGATCCGTAAACATTGCCTTTAATCTCACCTCATGACCACAATTACTAAACTCATAATCTCAACTGGTGCACAAATTCCTACTTATGGAGTATCTTTGATTACTGGTACTGTAGTATGTGTGTGTATGTGTGCGAGCATCTCCTTTAATTTTATTATTTAAGTAATATAATGTTGAAAAAGCTATTTAATTAAATTTAAACAAATTTTCAGAAATTTCTCCTTATTTATTTCTTTTCTTTTCTTTTTCCACTATTTGCTTGAATATGGGCCGAGGGAGATTTGAAAGGGATTCAAATATGGACCGAGGGAGATTTGAAAGGGCTTCAAATATGGACCGAGGGAGATTTGAAAGGGGTTCAAATATGGACCGAGGGAGATTTGAAAGGGATTCAAATATGGACCGAGGGAGATTTGAAAGGGGTTAAATATGGACCGAGGGAGATTTGAAAGGGGTTCAAATATGGACCGAGGGAGATTTGAAAGGGATTCAAATATGGACCGAGGGAGATTTGAAAGGGATTCAAATATGGACCGAGGGAGATTTGAAAGGGGTTCAAATATGGACCGAGGGAGATTTGAAAGGGGTTCAAATATGGACCAAGGGAGATTTGAAAGGAGTTCAAATATGGACCAAAGTAGATTTGAAAGTGGTTCAAATATGGACCGAGGTAGATTTGAAAGGGGTTCAAATATGGACCGGGGGAGATTTGAAAGGGGTTCAAATATGGACCGGGGGAGATTTGATAGGGGTTCAAATATGGACCAAAGTAGATTTGATAGGGGTTCAAATATGGACTGTAGAAATACATCTATGAATCAAAGAATGTCTAATGGTAGTTTAAATTTAGATAAGGATACATATATAAATAACAGTGCATTTCCTCATAATCCAAACATAGAGGAAAATTTAGCCAAAGGCGCTAATGGAAACCAAAATAGGCTTAACAAAGACTCGAGAACAGATCAACATAGATTTGGTAGTTTGTTTTTAAGTGCTCTGATAATCATTTTTTAAGTCTAATTCATATTCTGTACAGTGTAACCCGGATATAAGAGAGTTGTGGGGACCAGAGAAGAAGTCTCTTATATCCGGGTTTGGTCTATTTTGTTTAGGTAAGTATGGCTCTCATTTAGGACCAGAGAAAATCTCTCTTATATCCGGGTTACACTGTATTAGAATATAATATTAGATAATATATAAAGATTATGAGACAACCTGGGAGAGCTATAAACAACATGTTTCATTGATGGCCCGTCTGTTTCATTTTTTTTGCCTTCAGTTTAGAATGGAAGACAAAATTGTATCTAAGGGAAAATGCATTAGGATTTCTGAGGATAAAAAAGAGGCGATAAATCAAATTACCATATTACATTTGATGACCAGGCACCACCACCAGAAGTTATCTGTTATATACGGTGGAGGAATGGAGAGAGCCGAGTTCAAATTCCAGTCGAATCCGTTGCATTCACTTACGTGCTAATACCCTTGGGAAAGATATGAATCCTCTTCTTTTCATGGGTAAATAGCAGGACAGACTGGGTTCTATAGCCTTGGATGGCAACTGGTCTAGGAGAAGGACAACTCTGAATTCAAAACCTGCAGAGGACCTTGTGGCACATAGTGCACCAAGTCTCTGTATTCGGCTCTTCAAAAAGTGTGGATGGTTCTGCACAAAACCTTCACCACTATAATCAAATCTCATGTGCTGGTGTCAAGCTTTCGGTTCCTAGGAACTTAGCTGCTTGACCCTCATACATCAAATTCAATGGTAGAGTCAATTTTATATATATGGTGCGATGGATAAATTATTTTTGCTTAAATTATGCAAAAATGAAAATAACACTGACAAGTCATTTTAACAGATATATTTCCAAAATTACACAAAAATATCTTGAAATACTAAAGAGTAAATTTATTCAATAAAATAATCATTGGCTTCAATCACGGCCTCCAGACGACTTCAGAATTTCCTGCAACTCTTTTGGAGGGTCTCATTGTTTAAGTTGGTGAATGATGTCAAAATCCTTGCTTTCAGTTCATCTTTGGTGTTACAAGGAGTTTTGTTGGTCTCTCACTCAACTGCACCCCACACATAATCAAGGAAATTGCAGTCTGGCAGAGTCCTGTTGCCAGATACATGGTCTTCCAGGAGCTACCCTCTTAACCCAGGGCAGCACTACCTCCTCAAGGCATGATGTAGGCCTCCATGTTGAGTCTCAGGCCCTGCAAGAAGATGAATGGAGGTATAATGTCATCATCACTAGTAATCACTTCAAACACCTTCGTAATCACCATTAGACTCATCCAACTCTTTCTGAATCCTCTGCACTATCCTCAGATTGGCACTCAAACATTCTGAAATGTTTGTATTGGAGCTTCCAGTGTGAATGCTAAGCAGTACAGTATATGTTTCCAAATTTCTGGCAGAGTGAATTGTGTTATGGTAATCTTTTTCTCGCCGATGGTGCCCAACTGACGTTAATATACTATGAAGTCGACAAAATCAAAAACAAACAATGCGTATGTGCAAAATTAAAACTATAAAATGTTAACAATTTAACCATCACATCCTCCTCTCTATCACGCCATACATATACACACACAAACATACATATATTTATATATATGATTTTTTTTTTTCGCAAGGCCCAAGGGCCACTCAAGGTAGACAGTTACGGGTTAGATTATATGGATAGGAGAAAAAGATAATGGTTAACTCTAGATTTGAAGAGATCAAGATTGTAGTGATTGAGGGGGAAACATCTTTTTGGGACTCTGTTTCGCAGGCCAGTGGTTCATAGGAAGAAGCTGTTTGAGTGGAACTTCTTACCAATGGAACACGTAGGGAATCTAGGTGTTTTGCTACTATGTAAGTGGCATGGCGGATCCTAGCCATGAAGGTTAGACCTGGCAGAACCAAGGGATGTAGTTCACTTTCCATGGTAGCAGCAATGGAGCAAATGAGATAACAATACATCCTTTACGACTTCATTGTATTAAATTTGTTATGTTGGAGTGACTACACATGCACATGAATGAAGGATGCTGGGAATCTTTAATTTCTTTTTTCTTTTTTTTATTTAAT